>QAOA01004500.1:57476-67539 GCA_003255065.1 Cercis canadensis
AATACACTCAAAACTCACACTCCAAATACACCAAAATACCTCATAGTATTTCTTACCGATGTATACACTCACACTCAATACAAAAAGCTCATAATTAAGAACAAATAAAAGTGTAATACTTCTAACCCAAAGCACTACTACAATGCGTAGTATTTCTCATTCTATCAAAAGAAATGACATGGATAAATACTCAACAACTGAAATTTTGTTTTCATTAGATAAAGTAAAAGAATAGGCATATGCTCAATAAGCAGCATATATATTGCATTCAATATTAGTCAACAATAATTAACGAAACTAATGTGACCAGTTTATATGTCATCCTAGCTGTTTACAATATCTAAAGAAATCAGATTTGGGATGAAGTTTCAGCCCTAAAAACACGAAAAAGAGTAGCACCAAACATGTAGAATAGATAGATAGGTAGAGGATAATTCTTTAGTTATTTCTTTCAGCAGGGGGAGAGGGTGGAAGGTAATAGAAGAATTTGTTAAGATAAAAGAATAAAAAGATGGAGGACAAGGAAGTCTTTTAGAAAATATAAATTGTGATGAAAACATTAGCTTAAAAGACAGTCCAAAGACTCTGCAAATCTCCAAGCAGAAAGATCATTCTTTAGATTTATCATGGGATAGAATTGCACTCATGGCCTCTCTTTGCTATACACAGAGTATTTAACTGAAGTGCTTCACCAGGAGCTTCAGATTTTTGCTTGCCCGAATGGCTCCAGAGGGCTGGCCTTTTATAGGCTTCATGCAACTACCTTCATTAATTTTACCGTAAGAGTACTTCCTTTCACACATAGGTTCGGTTTCAAAATGTGCTTAAGGGTGCAAAATTTTCAACTTCTATTTACTGCTATCGCATGCAGCATTTACTAAGGAAGATAAAGATGTTGGGGGATCAGCTTTTCACCAAATATTAACTTGAAGCAAGTCAATATTTCAGCTTCCACCGAATGCCTTCTTTACAAACTAGATTTGTCTCGTAGTGCATAAATAACCAATGGCTATACTAGCATGAGGGTATATTTCAGTCCTCTCTTTCACCCTTTAATACTTTTCATCTTGCTTACTCATTCCATCTTAGCTATACCACTCTTTTGTGCAGGGCAGAATTCAAGATTTTCTAACATTGCTATGCATATCCCTTCAGGTTGCAAAGTACCAACAAAAATAAAAGAAAAGACAGTAATTTGGTTTCTTTTCTTTACAGAATTCAAAATTTTACATACACCATATGTATTCCATGAATATATCCCTTTCCACAAAGGCTCGGTTTGTTTTCTTAAGCCAAAATATTCACTACAAGAAAAGAGAGATTTTCTTGCTGAACAAAATTCATGAAAAAATCACTCAATTTCTCACGGATTTTCTCACAGCTTTTGACTCATAGGATTTTCTCATGGACGTCAGAGTTCACCGTGAAAAAGATCCATGAGAAAATCCTTGAGGAAAAAGAATCCCAACCGTCATAATAATTGTGTCTAGTGTTCTCATGGACATTGTTTGTGAGAGAAATCAAATTTTATCACGGATTTTCTCACGGCATAACAAATCCTTGAGAAATTCCATGAGAACTCACTGTTAGGGGTGTAAGGCAAAACTGGAAAACCGGCAAAATCGACCGGACCAAACCGAATCGGGGGCAAACTGAGAGAGGCGGTCCGGTTTTTGGTTTGATTTTCTGAAAAACCAAGACATTCGGTTCGGTTCTCGGTTTGAATAAGAAAAAACCGAACCGAACCGGATATGTTAAACTATGTCGTTTTATTAGTTTTTTTGACCTTTAGTAATTCCCAATTCCTCCTCTCTTCTCTCCGTGTTTGCCATTCTCCCTCTTTGAAATCCCTAGAAATCCCTAAGCCTTTCACTCTCCCTTAGCCTCTCACTTTGTCGCCGCTGATGAGCTATTCTAACCAACCCATTCTTATCCATGAGACTCAATTGTTTGTCTATGCAATATTCAACCAGAATCGCCATTTATATGTGTTGTGGGTTCGTCTCTTTTCACTTCATTGGACGAACACCAAGAGTTCTTACATGAAATCGATACTAGGGCAGATATTCTTCTTCGTAATCATCGTCATCATCTTCAGTGGAACCATCTTCAACACTGTCCCAGTGTGCATAGTCTAGAGCTAAATGTCCTTTTAGCTTTGGAATTGACTGCCATGCTTTGGATTTTTGCTCACTTTCCCGGAGTTCCTTCATTCTTGGTGTCAGTGGCTACTAGCAGTCTTCTCCATCTCTGGTCTCCATCGTGCAAATTGTAACTGTTCGAGCCTCATCAGAAGTTAGAACCCTTCACCTATATTTGGGGATGGCGTTGGCAAATGGGAATTCGAGGATGGCGGCAGCGTTCATCGGTGCAAGAGGCTCATCTGAACCCACAGGTGCAAGAGCCCTCTCTCGGTGTCTCCCTCTCTGTTGAAGGCTTGAAGCCCTCTCTCTCACAAATCCTTCACCTGTATTTGATTCATTTGGCCATCTGATGTTGCTGGTTTTTTTTTTTCTTGTTTGATTGCTCAAACCATCTTTAATTTGGGCATTGCTGGTTTTTTGTTTATTTTTTGTTTAATTTAATTTGCCTGAATTTTTTTCATATGGGATGTTGTTGGTTTTTTGTTCTTATGAATTCCTGTTTGATTTATCTTGTTGTTTCTTCAACCTGATTTGTTGTTGTTCTGCATTTTGCTTGTTTATTTTTTTGGTTTTGCTTGCTGTTCTTCAACCTGATTTGTTGTTCTGAGCTTTGGTTGCCATTTCTCTTGTTCAGAGAGGCAAAAAATGGTTTGTGCACAGAGAGGAAAAAATTGAGACTGAACAAAACCGAACTGAGTTTAGCCGGTTTGGTTTGACTCGGTTTAGCTGAAAAAATTCCAAAAAACCAAACTAAACCGATTACACCCCTATTCATTGTGCATTGTTTCATTTAAAATTTGAATTTTAGGATTTTTTCTCACGGACAAATTCCTTCAGAAATTATGTATTTCATCTTCCTCGCGCAACCGCAACCTCCATTTTCAAAAATCCTTCAACCTCTCTCTCCTCTATTCGTTTTCTCTCTTCCTAGATGTTTCTCCACCATTTCCTCCCCTTCTACTTGGGTTTTGCAACGCATGACATCCTCTTCCACCCTATCGGTTTAGCTTTTAGATTTTTAGCTTTGAGGTAGGTTCCACTATCCCTCTCTTGTCTCTAATTTTTTTTATGTGTTTTCTATGAGGAATTGTTTGTCAATTTGTATGCATATTATCTGTTTTAGCTGTTTAGAATGTTTATTGGCTATTTTAGATAGTATAGGAGTTGTTTTGGATGTAGTTGAATAGTGTAGGTTTATGGCTGAATTTAGGTAATGAAATTGATAAGGAATTTAATATAATTTGTTAAGATTAGGTTGAGGTTTTTGTTATATTATTGATGTGGAATAATTTTGGAATTTTTTTAATGATGTAGAATTAGTTTTGTAATTTTTCCTAGTCCTGTGTAATTTTTACTTGTATGACTAACTAATTTTTAGTCATAGAATGAATTGCTATTTTGTGATTGGGTTCATGTGTAATTATGTGGAATTTTGAATTCTTGGACTGTTCAAGTTTTAGGGGAAACTCTGCCTAATTTTTTGTTTATGATTTAGGATTAAGGGTTTAGAGGTTTAGGGGTTAGGGTTAGGATTTAGGGTTTTAGGGTTTAGAGCTTAAGGGTTTAGG
This sequence comes from Cercis canadensis, assembly GCA_003255065.1. NCBI lineage: Eukaryota > Viridiplantae > Streptophyta > Magnoliopsida > Fabales > Fabaceae > Cercis > Cercis canadensis. The sequence continues at coordinate 61,189 of QAOA01004500.1, forward strand.
TTTTAGGATTTGGGATTTAGGGTTTAAGATTTAAGGGTTTAGGTTTTAGTGTTTGGGGTTTGTGGGTTTAGGATTTGGGATTTTGGGTTTAGGTTTAGGTTTAGGGGTTAGGTAATTTATTGTTTTATTAATTTATGCTTAATTAATTACTCTTTTGTATTACAGATATCAGACCACCCTAGGCATTCACCTTTAGCATCTAGGCCTTCCAGGAAGGACAAAGGGAAGAGTGTTGCTCGGCCATCTCAAATTGAGCCAGCATCCTTGCCCTTGTTCATGCTGACCCCGAGGTTGGCATGCACACCATCATCCAATGCGATGTATGAACACTTTGGAGCAGTGAACCGGAGCAATGCATCATCGGCCGTTGGAGGGTCATCTCATGCTAGTTCGACCATGTCGAACTCACCATCGTCCGATGCCCGAGTGGCTGATGGTCACTTGTGGATCTTTCCACACATGAGGAAGGAGTAAGTAAATCCTAGTACTTGGCTCAATAAATTTGTAGGGTTTATAGTTTATTATTTCCATACTGATAGTAATTTTTTTTGTGCAGTTTTCTTCCTTTCAAGAAGCTTGTCCACTATCTTTCGACTAATATTAATTTATGCTTAATTAATTACTCTTTTGTATTACAGATGTCAAACCACCCTAGGCATTCACCTTTAGCATCTAGGCCTTCCAGGAAGGACAAAGGGAAGAGTGTTGCTCGGCCATCTCAAATTGAGCCAGCATCCTTGCCCTTGTTCATGCTGACCCCGAGGTTGGCATGCACACCATCATCCAATGCGATGTATGAACAATTTGGAGCAGTGAACCCGAGCAATGCATCATCGGCCGTTGGAGGGTCATCTCATGCTAGTTCGACCATGTCGAACTCACCATCGTCCGATGCCCGAGTGGCTGATGGTCACTTGTGGATCTTTCCACACATGAGGAAGGAGTAAGTAAATCCTAGTACTTGGCTCAATAAATTTGTAGGGTTTATAGTTTATTATTTCCATACTGATAGTAATTTTTTTTTTTGCAGTTTTCTTCCTTTCAAGAAGCTTGTCCACTATCTTTCGACTATTTCTAAGTTGAAATATGAGGACTCGTGGCTAGACTTCACCTCTGTTCCTGATAAGGTGAAGGATTTGTGGTGGGCCGAGTTCAAGGTTGTTACATATATTACCTTTAATTTTAATAAAAGTACCTTCATTTTAATGTTGACTAACAATGATATTCTATTTTTTAATGCAAAGGAAATGTATATGGGATCCATAGTATGAAAGCCAAATTCATAGATATGACTTTGAAAATGCAATGATAACATCCGCGCCTCTTTCTGAGACATTAGGACCGAAAAGAAAAAGGGTGAATAGTTTAGCTCTAATGTGTTGGACACCCTGAGATCGAAATGGGGCTCCCCACAGTACAAGGTCGTGCTTGAGCAGACAAGAATAATCGATCCTTGGATGAAGGCGATTTTTATCACTAGGGCGGTTCCATAACTATCTCTGAACATAAACGGAGGTTGGTAAGTTCCTAATTAAGAACGTAGTTAAATTTTGTAGTTAATTTAAAATTTTGTTTATGTTTACTAACAGTCACACTTTTTATTTTTGTAGATGGAGTTGGGGAGAGAGCCCAACGCACCAGAGACCTCCAGCACAATTCCAGCAAGGGCTAGATCCATCCACATGCTTAATCCACTTATGTAAGTACTTTTCAAGTTGATTACTTTTTATGTTAGTTTTATAGCTAGAGTTTTAAATTTCAATACTAACGTGAGAAATTTATCTATGTAGAAAGTTTGAGAGGGGCTGGTTTGAGAGCCAGGCCCAGTTCTCTTCTTATTCTGTTGATGACACTGGGTTATGGCTGGATGTTGTCAGCAGTAAGAATAAGAAGGCCCACATTTATGACATGGGCAAGCTACCCAGCCCTCTTTGCAGCCAGATCCTCGCCTGTCAGAGATGTTGTCGCAGGTGGCTGCCCTGACGTAGGGGGTCCAGGAGCTGGAGACTTACAAGACTTTAGTTCATACCTATCTTGGGGTGTCCTCTAGCTCATCCATTGAGGACCTTACTGGAATGTTGGCTCAGATCCTACAGTGAGGTCAAGGTGCGCCATTTGCTACGGTCCCAGTGCCCCCAGTTAATGATGATGATGATGTAGCTGAGGACTTGGACACATATGACAATGGGGACTATTAGGGCTATAGTTGTACATTTTTTTAATTTTTTTCATTGTATAAGATTTTTTTATATTTAATTGTACCTGAGTTTTGGTATCTCCAATCGGCAAAAAAAGTAATCTCTTTTGGCCCTATTAACAAGTTAAGTTACAAATGATATAACGTAAATAAGTAACACAAATAATAGAGAAAGGTTTTAGCACAAAAGAAAAAGTTAAAGAAAGATTCAATAGGCTCTTTGACCTCAATATTACACTTCACAAATTTATTTACCTATTTATTACACTTTCAAAACTATTTACCTAAATATTATACTTTTTTAAAATATTTTTTTAAAAAAAAAATAAATTTTGACAACGTGGGGTCCATTGGACACGCCACATGGAATCCAACTTGTCCCATGTGGCAGAAGAAAGAGAAAAATGTGTGACAAGATGAAATGAAGAAAGAAAAGTTAAAAGTGAGAGAGAGATGGTAAAGAGTGGCCACACATGAAGAAAGAGAAGAAATGGTGAAGATAAAAAGGAAGAGAGAGAAGATGAAAGTGAAAGGATGAAAGAGAAAATGGAATGAAAAAAGTTGGACACGCCAGATCTTAAGTGGCGTGTCTCTATTGAACGCGCCACATTGGATACGGTGTGTCCAGTAGATCCCACACTATCAGATTTTATTTTAATTTTAATTTTTAATTTTTTTAAATGTAATATTTAAGTAAATAGTTTTGAAAGTGTAATAGATAAATAAATAAATTTGTAAAGTGTAATATTAAAGTCAAAGAACCAGATTCAATATCTAAATATCCAATAACTTACATCGCAAGTTGTCAATATGTATTTAGTCTTATATAGTAGATGGATTAANTTTATATTTAATTGTACTTAAATTTGAATAATATATGACAACCATTTGTATATATCGTTAATAGAGTTCACACCCTCCCTATTTTTTTTTTCTCTACTTGAGGTGAAATTCCATGTTCACATACATATTCCAAAGCTTTTAAAAGAAGCTTTTCATAATTATATAAGTTATTTTCCATCACTCTAATTTTGCTTTTTCATATATTACTGAATACAATATGAATTATGAAAATCATATCACTTTCAAATCTATTGGATCAGCTAGGTTGAAGTAAAATTTGCAAGACCAGAAACAAGTTAAAGAGCCAAAGGCTGGATTCAGGTGTTATCCCTTTAATGCTTAATTTAATGTGCTCAACAATTAGAGTGTTTTCTTATTCACACCTATTTAGAAGGGGATTCACTATGGTGCATTTTTTCATTTTAATGAACACTGCTAAACTTTGTAACTTTTTCTCTCTGAGGAGTTGTATCTATTTACAAATTAAGTTGTGTAACTTCTTTGTACAGTTTACATTTAAAAAAATGCTTAATTTCAGTTTTGGTCTCCTATTTTGGTAAAACGAACAATTTGATCCCTTTATTTTGAAAATGAATTATATGATCCCTCTATTTTTATAAAATACGTAGTTTTGGTATCTCCGTTAGTGTACTGTTAAAAACTTAACAGAGAATGTTAATGTGGGATTAAAAATTTAATTTTTTTATTCCAAATCAGCAATTTAAATGCATATAACATGCACACAACTCTTTAAATATCAAAATTAACCCTTACAATAAGATTAAGTAGTAATTTTATATATATTAAAAAAAAATTCAACTGGCAAATTAAAGAAGGCACAACACAAGTTACAGTCCACAAGTCACGAGCACCAAGACAGCACAAGTTACAGTCCATGGAAAGAGCAATGAACATTTTACCTTAGTCTCTGATTCCAACCTTCAACATTGGACACAGGCCTGCAGGCAAAGGTCGAGACTTAACTTGGATTCAAGCCCTTGGAATCCTCTTCAATTCTCAAACTTTCTCCCTTGAGGCCACCAAAACTGCCACATGGAACGATGAAATTGATCACCTTAAGTTCACTTACAACGGCAACGATTTCACCTAATTAGCTGAAGCCACTCTCTCCACATGGTACTCTCCAGTAGAAAGATGTCAAAGTAGAGAGAATTGCAAGCAAGAAGAGTGTCATAGTTACAATCAAGGATGTTGCAGAAATTCTAGTTAATGTGTTTCCCGTTACCAAAGAAGATGATAGGGTACATAATTACCAAGTGTCTTCTGATGATTGCTTTGCCCATTTGTTAGTTCAGTTTAGATTCTTTGCACTGTCCCCAAGGGTTGATGTGTGCTGGGAAGGACTTACAGGCCTGATTTTGAGAACCCTACAAGGCCCCGTGTAGCGATGCCAGTTTTTGGGGTGAAGACAACTTTAAGTTGAAGATTTTTTTTTTTTATATATATAAAATTACTACTTAGTCTTTTTGTAAGGGTTAATTTTAATATTTTAAAAAGTCATGTACATGTCACATTCATTTAAATTGCTGATTTAGAATAAAAAAATTAAGTTTTTAATGCCACATCAATATTCTCCGTTAAGTTTTTAACGATACACTAATAGAGGGACTAAAACTGCTTATTTTATGAAAATAGAATGACCAAATAGTTCATTTTTAAAATAAGAGACCAAATTATTCGTTTCATCAAAATAAGGACCGCAATTAAGCCTTAAAAAATATTGCTTAATCAAAATGTAAGTTTTTCAAAAAGTTACACAAAGTTATTGAGGGTAAAGAAGTATATATTTTCATCAGCGGTTCTACATAATGGCCAAAAAAGCCATAACAACTCTACATATATATACCCCCTTTCTCAAATTTATATATTCATAAATAAATGGTCAACTCTTCCTTCACAAATGCACTAGCTAAACCAAAATCCTAGCTTGGTCACTACAAAAAAATTCTATATCTGTAAACTTGGAGTGTCAATCAATAATCAATATTTATTCAGAATTAAAGGAACTTAGTTCCTGTTTTCTTTTTTCTTGGTCAATTCATTTGTATTTTCTAACAGGGGGGGTTGTGGGTTTTAAAAGACAGGGACTTACAGAGAAAGAAGAGAGGAATTTCGTTATGTTAGAGTATACTTTTATGAGCAGGTGATAGCCAATTACCAAGCAGCTAGCAGTGAGCCTGTGGCTTGTAAAGTTCACTGTCCCCAAATCCACACGTCACGCAAGAATTTTTAAAGTCAAGGTCTCAAGGACATGGATTGGTCAACCATAGTAATAATAACCAAACAGCGTATTATATGTCTAAGCTGAAATTTTCCACGCTTCTCAATATTCTAAGAAACAACACCTTTCTTTCTTCCTCACTTCCTTCCTAACCCAAACAAACCCATTAATTCATTATTTATAACTCAATTCCTCCCCTCACTTCCATTTCCATCCCAAACACAAACACAAAACTTCATTTACACATTCACATCAAACCACTTTGGTGATTTTGGTATACATAGCATTCTTAATTTTTGATATGGAAGCGCTTAAAGCAAGCTCACGCACCCTAGAGATGACAGTTATATCCGGTGAAAACCTCTATGTTGATCGGAATCTGGTAACAGAGAACGCCTACGTCGTTGTTCGAGCCGAGTCCATCAACTACTGCACCACAAGCATGGCAAGGGAAGGTGGCACCTACCCTTCATGGAACGAGAAATTCTTGTTGGACATGCCATTGCATGCAAGGTCTATTACGTTTGAGGTTCAATGCAAGATGTCAACGGGTGTGGTTCGACCTGTTGGAGTGTCAAGAATAGCAGTTTCGGATTTTCTAGAAGGGAGTGTGCCGGAGAATTTGCAGTTCTTGAGTTATCGGTTGAGGAATTGGGATGGTAGGAGAAATGGGGTAATTAATTTCTCTGTCAAGGTGAAGACACCGGAAGATTCCATTCCAGCGATGAAGCCGGCAAAGGGAATGATGCCGAGTTCTCGTGAATTTGAACCTGAGGTCATCGGAGTCCAAGTCGGTAAGAAGAATTCAAATGGAGTGGCTATTGAGAGACCACTTTGGTGGAACTACCCTACTAACGTTTCAAATGTAACTAGTGTCTTTTCTTTTTAATTCTTTTGGTGCATACCAAGGAAAAAGTTTTTGCACCGCAAAAAATACAGAAAGATTTCATATCCAAATAGCGAACAAATTAGATTATGAGTTGTCAAATTTGCTGCAAGTCTCCATTTGAATGCATTTATATATATCACATTATTTTTTTTGCTTTCTTTTTTTCCATATATATATATA
>QAOA01004500.1:68431-96872 GCA_003255065.1 Cercis canadensis
TTTTTTAAATTCTAGGTTGGTCAACCATAGTCATATTGACCAAACAGCGTATTACATGTGTGTCGGCTGAAATTTTCCGCGCTTCTCACTTGTCTAAGAAACAACACCTTTCTTTCTTTTTTCCTCCCTTCCTTCCTAACCCAAACAAACCCATATTATTTATAATCCAATTCCTTGCCTCACTTGCATTTCCATCCCAAACACATAAAACTTCATTTACACGTTCACATCAAACCGCACTTTGGTGATTGGTATACATAGCATTTTTAATTTTTCATATGGAAGTGCTTAAAGCAAGCTCACGCAGTTTAGAGATCACAGTTATATCTGGTGAAAACCTCTATGTTGATCGAAATCCGGTAACAGAGAATGCCTTCGTTGTTGTTCGAGCTGAGTCCATCAACTACTGCACCACAAGCATGGCGAGGGAAGGTGGCAGCTACCCTTCATGGAACGAGAAATTCTTGTTGGACATGCCATTGCATGCAAGGTCTATTGCGTTTGAGGTTCAATGCAAGATGTCAACGGGTGTGGTTCGACCTGTTGGAGTGGCAAGAATAGCAGTTTCGGATTTTCTAGCAGGGAGTGTGCCGGAGAATTTGCAGTTCTTGAGTTATAGGTTGAGGAATTAGGATGGTAGGAGAAACGGGGTCATTAATTTCTCCGTCAAGGTGAAGACACCGGAATATTCCAGTCCGACTATAAAGCCGGCAAAGGGAATGATGCTGAGTTCTGGTGAATTTGAACCTGAGGTCATCGGAGTCCAAGTCGGAGAGAAGAATTCAAATGAAGTTGCTATTGGGATACCAGTTTGGTGGAACTACCCTACCAACGTTTCAAGATGTAGCTAGTATCTTTTCTTTTTCATTCTTTTGGTGCATATCAAGGGAAAATTTTTTGCACCGCAAAAGATATAGAAAGATTTCATATCCAAATAGCCAACAAATTAGATTATGAGTTGTCAAATTTGCTGCAAGTCTCCATTTGAATGCATTTATATGTATCACATTCTTTTTTTTGCTTTCTTTTATGTGTTTGTATATATATATATGGAGTTCACACTTTGCAAATATTTTGTAATTTATCTTTACGTATTTGAAACACCAGCAATGAAAAGCATACTCTTCCTTGTGTGGTAAGAATCCATGTTCATATGCTTATTATAAAGTTATGGAAAATGTCAATTCTTCACAACTATATAAAATGAGGCTTGGCTTTTTCATAATTCGAACCTTATTAGTAGATTCCCCAAGAAAACTAAAGTATCAAATAGATTTTTCACATCTTTTATGCACTATGAATTATGAAAATGATGTCACTTTCAAATACAAATACATTCATCATTTGTTATAGACTGGCATAATTTTGGATATACTCTGCTCAGTCTGTCCCTTGGAAGAAATAGTGGTTTTGTCTTTTTATATAAATGGTATTCGTCTTGTATGTTCTAATTTGTAATGTGCTGATAAAGACTTGTCTTTCTGATGTCGAATGACTTCCATTTTCCCGGAAAAAGATAATGTGATTTTTTCTTGGTTCCATATAGGTTTGAGAAGCACTGTGGGAACATGGCAGATGCTTCTCTATGTGTAACAAGAGCAATGCAACATGAATTGGCTCAAAACTGGGGAATTAAGTAAGAGGGTCAGCTCAAAGTTCAAAGATCATGTTTCTGACTATCAAAATGTTACTGCAAAATTTGAAGTAATCTAATGGTTATTTCTATCTCCTTTCCTTTTTTTTTTTTTTTTAGTGCCACGGTTTTGTATGATCAGCCTCCTGATTTCTTTCATCCCACTTCATTTGAGGAGAGGCATAAGGTAAACCAGTTGTTTAGTTATCTACTAGCACTTGTTATTAGGAATTCTTATAGATTCCGATATATGATGTGGATGAGTTGTAGTTATTTTGTAGATTAAATAAAGATCTTTGTCAGCTTCTTGGTGTTCAAGATTGTGTTAGTATTGGTAAGAATATTCTTACTGTAATTTATTTAATGATAAGCACCTTGTTTCGTAAAATAATCGCATCTTACAGGAACTTTGTCAATGGGAAATCATTGCCTAAAGGATACTCTGTTTTCAACTAAAGTTGATTCCAACGCATATTTGAAATCAAACCGGCCAGCACTTGTTGTAAGCAGTACGAGCTGGCAAGTTTCTCTTGCTGAATAGGGTAATCTTTTACCTTGTTTATGTGCCCTACTTGATCTAACTTAAGTGATTTGTTTCTGTGACTGATGCCACTTTCAGGACACCTGATGAACATTTCAGCATTCTCTTGTAAGCTGCAGTGATGTACGACAGACGTGTTGCTGCCATACTAAATGAAGATGATACAATTGATGAAGAGGTTATCTGGAAGAATATATCCAATGAAAAGGAATGTTTAAACCCCAGATTGTTCTTCATCATCGCAGGTACAACCTCTTTGTTTCATTTCGAAGTATTGGCATTCATGTGGAGCACTTGAACTTGCTTACAAGGGACCTTTAATGGTTAAGGAAAAGGTCCTGAAAAATAAAAATATGAAGAGAAAATAAAGAGATTACACCTTAAATGTGTGGCAGTTGTTCCTTTGATTTTTGATAATTTCTAACTCTTTTAATGAATGATCTGTTATCTACATATTTGCAAAATTTGAGGATCTGCCAATCTGGGTGTTTGTCTACATACTTGTTAGAAGTTCAGAGGAGTTCCTTGTTGAGTGAAAACAATTCTACTTCTTTCATTCATAACACATAACATATATATTACAAGAAGGAAGCTTACGTAAGCTCTGATTGGTCTAAACCAAATCTGACCACAAGGTAAGGACTACCACTCCTTAACTCCTCAAAACAAGGATAAATGCAGGCTTTTACCTAACCAGACCAATTACAGTTGAAGTTATCAAAATAAACAAAAAACTGGTCAATTCTTAAAGTATCTAGAAAAGTCTCAGTTTCTAACAATACTTCATCCTCAGGAATAGACCTTCCCATGAAGGTATTTAACAGAATAACGTGAAGGAAGGAAAATATTCAAAAGTGATTTGATTGAATTGATTACTTGAGTTCAGTACAGAAAGGCTATATATAGATAGCCAACAATAACAGAATGGAAACACGTGGGACAGCACGTGGACAATTTTGATACGTGGACTATAGTAACGTGGACCACTAAGTGCATGTTACTGATAAGCATAGAAATGCTCTTGCTGATATCGTAATACCCCCCCCCCCCTCTCAAGGTGGACGAAATGAGTCATGTAGTTGCAGCTTGGAAGTGAGTTCATGGAGACGAGGAGCAGCAAGGGCTTTAGTGAAACAATCAGCAAGCTGTTGAGAGGTGTCAACCGGTAAAAGTTTGATAACACCAGATTGCACACGTTCTCTGACGATATGGCAATCAATCTCAAGGTGCTTAGTGCGCTCGTGAAAAACGGGGTTGTGAGCAATGTGAATCGCTGACTGGTTGTCACAGAATAAGAGCGTAGGAAGAGGATCAACACCAAAGTCATGAAGCATGTAGAGAAGCCACTGGAGTTCACAAGTAGTAGAAGCCAAGGCACGATATTCAACTTCTGAACTGGAACGAGAGACAGTGGTTTGTTTCTTGGATTTCCAAGAAATGAGAGACTGGCCAAGAAAGATGCAGAAGCCAGTAATGGACTTGCGTGTTTCAGGACATGTGGCCCAGTCAAAATCAAAGAAACCTTTCAATTGCAAAGAGGAAGTAGAGGGAAGGAGAATGCCTTTGCCTGGATTGGTTTTGAGGTAGCGAAGGACTCGGTTGGCACACTGCTGGTGAGTATCAGTGGGCTTATCAACAAACTGAGATAATTGCTGAACAGCATAGGTGATATCGGGTCTAGTGTTTGTTAAGTAAAGCAAACGACCAATCAAACGCCTATATTCTGAAGGATTAGGAAGAAGAGTGCCATCAGTAGACGTGAGGACAATGCCAGCAGTGAGGGGAGACTTGGCAGGTTTACAAGCCAAGAAACCTGCATCAGAAAGCAATTGAAGAGTGTATTTCCGTTGGCATAAAGTGATGCCTGTATGGGACCGATTGACCTCAATGCCTAAGAAATAGCGCAGAGGCCCTAAGTCTTTGATTTTGAAGGCTGAATCCAGAAAGGATTTGATCTCATGAATGGCAGCCTGGCTGTCACTGGCCAAAATGACATCGTCAACATAAACAAGTAAAATAATGAAGCTAGAGGCAGTGGTCTTGATAAAGACAGAAGGATCAGAGGGAGCAGGTTTGAAACCCTGAGAATATAAGGCTTGGGAAAGTTTACAATGCCATTGTCTACTGGCTTGTTTGAGACCATAAATGGATTTATGGAGTTTGCAGATTAAGGAAGGATCCGAGGTGGACAAACCCGGAGGCAAAGACATGTACACCTCCTCATTTAAATCACCATGCAGAAAAGCATTGTTTACATCTAGTTGCTCAACATGCCAACCCTTAACAGCAGCCAAGGCAAGGAGAGTGTGAACTGTGGTCATTCTGGCAACAGGAGAGAAAGTATCAAAGTAATCAATCCCAGCCTCCTGAGTGTAACCCTTGGCTACAAGTCGAGCTTTATAACGCTCGATGGTGCCATCTACTCGATATTTGACTTTATAAACCCATTTACAACCGACAATGTGTTTGCCCTGAGGGAGATGAGTAAGATCCCAAGTGTGGTTTTGCTCAAGAGCATGCAATTCTGCTGCCATGGCTTCCTGCCAACAGGAATATTGAACAGCCTCTGCATAGGTGGTTGGTTCAACATGAGCAGTAACATTGAGAGCAAACAACTTGCCTGAAGGGGATAAGTGGGAGTAAGAGAGGACTGAGGACAAAGGATGCCAGATGGTAGGTGTGGAAAGAACACAATTGATGGAGGCATGATAATCGTGAAGATAGGTAGGAGGATGTCTTAGACGAGTGGATTTTCTGGTAGGTAATAAATCCTGGGTGGGAAGAAGGAGGGGAAGAGAGGGTGGAGCAGAAGAAGCAGATGAAGGATTGGGAACAGGAAGAGGAATAGGGACTGGTGAGGAGGGACTGTGATGAAGGATTGGAGAGGATGGGGTAGGAAGATCAGGTGATGGACTGGCAACAGAACTAAGAGGAGTGGTACTGGGAACAGAACTAAGAGGAGTGGTACTGGGAACAGGACTAAGGGGTATGGTTGGTGAGGAAGAAGAGGTCGAACCAGGAATGGAAACTGAATCTGCAATGGGTGAATCAGTGGGAAGAATAGGAATCGAGGTGGCTGATGTGTCATGGGAAGCAGGAAGCAAAGGAAAAAAATGTTCATAAAAACTGACATCTTGTGAAACATGAAATGACATGGTATTAAGATCAAGCACCTTGTAACCTTTGACACCAGCAATGTATCCTAGGAAAATACACCTGCTCGCACGAGGATCAAATTTCTTTCGATGTTGAGTAAGTGTCTCGACAAAACACAAACATCCAAATACTTTCAAGTGGGAAAATGTTGGAGTATGGCAAAAAACAAGCTTAAAAGGAGTGAGGTTCTGCAAGACAGTGGTGGGAGTTCTATTGATCAAGTACACTGCATGAACAACAACATAGTTCCAAAGAGAAAGTGGTAAGCCTGACTGCAGGCATAAGCTTCTAGCAATATTCAGGATGTGCTGATGTTTCCTTTCAGCTATAGCATTTTGCTGAGGAGTCTCCACACAACTCCTTTGATGAACAATGCCATGCTTCTGATAAAAGTCACGCATCAGAAATTCCATTCCATTATCAATGCAAAAAGCCTTAATTTTCACCCCAAACTGAGTAAGGACAAGCTGATAAAAATTCTGAATGTGTGTTCTAGTCTCACTTTTGTGCCGCATCATATAAACCCAAGTGTATCGACTTCTGTCATCTACAATAGTGAGGAAGTACCTGTAACCTTCTAAGGAGCAAGTGGCATTGGGACCCCAAATATCCATATGCACTAAGTCAAAAGGATTAGCAGAAATGGAAGTGCTAATTGGAAATGGTAATCTCTTCTGCTTAGCAAGGTGACAGATATCACAGAGAAACTTTGGGTCACAAGAAATGTCTTTATTATTAGTAATCAAAGGCTGAATACGTTCATGCGATGCATGGCCTAAGCAATAATGCCATAAATCAAAAGCTGTGCCAATTACAGAAGTATTTGCTAAAACAGGACTAGAAATAGTAATGTTGGCTGCAACATCAGCAGAGACCTGCAAGGAGTTGTCTTGTGGTGAACGAACAGGAGCAACTAGATGATAAAGACCTCCATTCTCCCTAGCCAAGCCAATCGTCTTCCAACACCGAGGTTCTTTGATAAGACAATGCTCCTTTTGCAAAACAAAAGAGCATTGAGAGTCCTTAATCATCTTGCTTACAGAAATTAAATTGAAGGAGAAAGAAGGCACGTATAAGACTTGTTGCAATACTAAATCAGTGGACAAGGCTACTGTTCCAACGTGTGTAACCTCTGCATTCATGTTATTAGGAAGGCTAACAAACCAATTGGACACAGGAACACAGGTAGTCAAGTAATCGGAGCAACAAGTAATGTGGTTAGTGGCACCTGAATCTACAATCCAGCGTTTTTGAGAACTAAGATCAGAATTATTACAGGAGAGAACAATACCAGTATGTAGCTCTTCTGCAAGAGTGAGGCTAGCGAATCCAGAGTTGATTACTACTTCTGCATTGGATAGAGACGGAGTGTTTGTTTGCTTAGGAGAATTAATGAGAGACATCAATTGGAGATACTCCTGCTGAGTAAGCTTGACTTCACCATCCTCACAAGGTTCATGCTGGGAATCATCTTGTGAAAATTCATCTTGTTCAATTAGGAAATGATCAACCTGATTGACTTTAGATTGTTGTTTGCCTTTAGCCTTAAATCTAGGTGGAAAACCAAATTTGCGATAACAATTATCAATTGTATGTCCAGGTAGACCACAGAACGAACACGTAGGCTTCCTATTGTGTGTGGATTTGTAATTCCAGCTCTTAGTAGCTAGAGCAACATTCTGGTCAGGCATGGACTCAGAATCACCAGAGAAAATGACAAATTGCCTTTTGTGTTGGAGGACTAACGAGAAAACTTTATTAATCTGAGGTAGGGGATCCATTAACATGATCTGAGATTTTACAGTGCTATAACACTCATTCAAACCTCTTAGGAAACGGATCACCTGATCTTGAATTTGATACTTCTGAGCAGTAAGAAAGCATTGGCAACGTCCTCCCTGAATGCAGGTACAAGTTGGCAAGGGACGAAGACTCCCAAACTCATCCCAGAGTATCTTCAACCTTGTATAATACTCTGTGACAGAATGAGTCCCTTGATTGATCTTGAAGATTTCCTCCTGGAGCTCCATGAGTCGAAACGGATCTCCTTGTGAAAAACGATCTCGTAAATCATTCCATATATCCACAGCATTGTCTAACCACATGATACTTCGATGGATCGTAGGGCTGATTGCACGAAGAATCCAGGAGACAACCATGGTGTTCGAGCGCTGCCATGCCTTGTACATCAGATCATGTTGAGATGGCACCAAAAGAGATCCATCCACGAATTGGATTTTGTTTTTAGCAAGCAGAGCTAACCTCATCACCCTAGCCCAACTATGATAATTGGTACCATGTAGGACTTCGGTAACAAGAAGAAGTGTAGGATTCTCATTTCCATGGAGATGATAGAAACTCGTTGGATCATCTTCAGCTCTCGGAGGAAGGATCGGAGGAGGAGTGTGAACGTAATGTTGTTGAGGAGTTGCTGGAGTTTGTGGACGTGCCATCGGAAAGTGCAGAGAAGATCACGCAGTGAACGTGCTCTGCTCTGATACCATAACAGAATAACGTGAAGGAAGGAAAATATTCAAAAGTGATTTGATTGAATTGATTACTTGAGTTCAGTACAGAAAGGCTATATATAGATAGCCAACAATAACATAATGGAAACACGTGGGACAGCACGTGGACAACTTTGGTACGTGGACTATAGTAACGTGGATTATAGTAACGTGGACCACTAAGTGCATGTTACTGATAAGCATAGAAATGCTCTTGCTGATATCGTAATAGTATTAATCTTATTTGTCACATCTCAGCGTATGAACAAAGATTTTAGCAAATTGTTTCATTTTCCCCATGTGGCTATTTGGCCTGCTTCCCTGTGTATAATGTTTTATTCTACCTTGTGACCACAACATTATACCCCTAGGCTTCCTAGGAAACCAGTTGTAACAAGTATTGATTAAGCGGGTTACCCTTATAAACTCTTGAAAATCAAGTCTCACTACTATCTTGTATGTTCTTTTCTCTAAAAGGATTCATATTTATTCCAAAACAGTCTCCATCTTTTCAGTCTAAGAAATTAAGTCCGAAAACTATTAATTCGGGGGTTTCATAGGGATTCTCTAGTTATGCCTCTCAACTTCATGGCTTAGCTTTTGAGTTGGACATCGGAAAGTGGCATCGTAATGTTTTCTATTTTTCTGGCATAATAGCTCTTCTGCTTTGTTCTATCAGGTTGTCGATATGTTGGTTGTAGATTGCCTATTTGTGCTATTTCCTACTCTTGGTAAGTTTTTATGTGTTCTCTATGAAAATTGTTAGTGATCTAGTTTTGTTCTTGTTTGTTTAGACAATCTGTTCTTAGCATTTTATTGGCCAACTTTTTTTATTTTTCTTGAAGCATTAAATAACTGGTTAGGGTTGAGAAAAATGGTCTTCTCTTCTCTTCATCTTCAGAGCTAGCTGATGAACTTCTGATAAGTTTGTTATCGATTTCATGTACATATTAGTACCTCATCTTAGCCATCCTTTCGCATTTTTTTTCCTACCCTTGTGATCCCCTTAGACAATTTGCATTTGGTGCCAGAGATATTTAGATGTAGATTTATGTGAACTCCTTTGAGGTTGTTTTAACTACCAAAGCTAAGGATCAATAATGTTTTAGACAAAGTTTTGCAGTTCTTATTGTAGACATTAATTTTATTATTGTTTCTATAAGCAATTTGGGCAAGTTTTTGCCGCACACACTGAGTTCTTGTTTTGCTGAATCTGCACAGACGCTCTTCAAGGGATTTCCTGATAAATGTGATGCTCTAAAGGTGCTCCAAATGCCCAAGAAAACCGAAAAGGGATAAATTGCGAAATGATAAATTGTTCATTCATTATATTGCAAAGATTTTTATTCTGTCCATTAAAAATTCAAATATGGTCTAAGTTCTTTGCAGATTCAGCAAGAAAATGGATAAGGTTGTGTAGTGGTTACTTTAAAACATTTCTATCAAATGGTTTATAATGAAGTGGTATCGAAGTCATCTCAAACTTAAAAGTTTCATGTTTAAAATTAAATAATAATCAAAAGTACCAAAAGAACCCTTAAAATAATTCTGATGAAGATACATATATATTAAAGTACCAATCCTAACAAAATTTCCTAACCAAATAGTAAAACCCATAACTATTTTATCATTATCCCTTTGAGTTTGAGGTTCATTTCACCAATTTCTTAGAATTCTCATGCTCTGTTAAATGTTATATCACTCATTACCCCTCCAATCTCTAATCCTATTTAATATTGTAACAAGAATTGCTTAGCAAGTAATATTAGACAAAAAAAATTACTAACTTACTAATCAAGAAAATTAAAATAAGAAGTTATCATATTTATAATATTGTAAAGTTTCGAGAAATTCATAGGTAAACTTGGTCTATTTTCTCTCATATTCTTTATAGGAATTTAGATGGAACCACATCTTTATCTTTACACAAAAGAAACAATCTACTTGTTTCTCTCTCCTTTCCTTCCACCCCCAATATTTAATCCCACTTATTCCTCCCTTCACAAAGAGCAAAAGGAAAGAAAGTCCTTGATAGTTCGTAAGGGTTTTGATATGGCGACGGCAGGCTCACACACTCTAGAACTCACAGTTCTATCTGGGGAAAATCTCTCTGTCAATTACAAGCCATTGTCAAAGGATGTATACGTCAGCGTTTGGAAGGAGTCGATCAACTGCTGCACGACGAGATTGGCAACCGAAGGGGGGAGTTACCCTTCGTGCAACCAGAAATTCTTAATGGACATGCCCATGTATGCAAGCTTTATTACCTTTGACGTGCAATGCAAGACACCAACGGGAGTTAAAAGCATTGGAGCTGTGAGAATGCTGGTTTCGGAGTTCCTAGGAGGGATTATACCAGATAGTTTCTTGCAGTTTTTAAGCTATTTAGCAGCAATGCAAATGTATTATTTAATATTGTTTGAAAGAAAATTATTTATGGAACTCTAAGGGTCTGTTTGCTTTAGTCATTTTCTATTTCCATTTCCAGTGAAAACGAAAATGAAGTGTGAAAACGTGTTTGGTTTAATAAATAAGAAATGTTTCCATTGAAAACACATGAAAACATTTTCTAAAATACACTGTAAATTGAAAACATCAAAAAGACGTTTTCACTTGTGACCGGTGGCAATTTTGTAATTTTATTAACTTTTTTTTTTTCAACGACACTCACCGTCTCTCTTTTCTCACTCTCTCTTTCTGTTTCTACAGTAAAACAGTAGCAGAAGACATGAAATAGAGAAGAAGACCCATAATTGCAAACAGATTCAAACCATCCACTAACACTCCCTTTATGGCGTTTAAGCAAAACACAAAAAGCATCATTTTGCTGTAAAGTACAAACACATAACCAAAATCCACAATAATTCCATGGCGTCTCTCACTGGAATTGCCACCGCAATTGTCGTGCTCATGTTCGCCAGAGAATCAAGAGCGAGGGAGCTCTAGCCATTGGATCCCTGACTTCAATTCTAGGCCTTGCCACTGACAGAGCTGAACTACCCACTGGAGATGGAGTCCTTCTTCAAATGGAGAAGACCCAGAAACAAATCTAAACTCTCGACATCAGGGGATTGGCAAGGAAAGAAGGCAAGAAAAAAGAAGCCCAAATGGAGTGAGGCCAAGAACAAGATGTTTGGTTTGGGTCTGCTAATTTTGTCAATTTTCAATATGTTTGGTGTGGCTTGAAATTGGGTTTTCAGGTGGTGAGGAAAATGTAATTGAGATTGATGTGGGGAAGATAAGCCACGTGGATATGATTTGAAAATGGAAATAAAAAAATTTCAACAAACATGTTTCTTAAAAATGAAAATGTGAAAATGAAAACATATTTCTAGAAATGAAAATAGAAAATGAAAACATGGAAACATTTTCTAAAGCAAAGAGGCCCTAAATAACCCTTCTAGATTTTTTTTTTTGTTCATCCATGTTTACCATGTGAGGTGAAATCAGCTAAAAGGTTTTGTAACCCTTAGACCAAAACGATTTTCTTGGTCAAATAATCTTAATCGTCATAGTAAATATGAAGTTGTTGGATTTCCTTATTTGATACTAAAATGTTTCTCAAGGAGTGGACCAAGGAAAAAAAGCACAGCTTGCAACATGTTTCGCAATTCATAAGCAAAAAACGCAAGCAGCACGTTCACATGGTTATTCTGATGATGACATACACTGCTGGCATAAATTGCAAGGCAAGCTCATGTTGGTTGCATATCCAATTTCCAGCATTGACGTGCCCAATGACTTAGCCAGGTCTTACAAGTCCTTCTAATACTTGGACTTCTTCTAATAAAAAGTCCTTAAGTAAGACCACACTTTAGAGTACACAATAATTGCATTTCCAAGTGTTTGCTATGGCTGAAAAACGAAATCATTCTTTGAATTTTTATGTTTTAAACCGTTGAGTATAAAATTTACACAAGTGGCTTGATTTATATATTTTTTGTAAGGCTAGAGATGGCTTTCTTGAGCCAAAGCTTTTCCTCTAATAATGACACAATTTAATTATCAAATACTTTATTATAAAATAATTGTTCATCTATTATGTATATTTATTTAAGAGGGGTATAATGAACCATTCAAATGCTCAAAATAAATTTTTGACTAATATAGTACAAGAACGAATGATGGATAATCCAATTGTCTTTTGTTACTAATACTAAGCAAATGGAATTTTAATTCATTATCGTGTAACTAGGTCATGCATTGTTATTTCACGGCAAACATTTATAATTTTTGGCTATCACTCTAGATTTGAATGCAAAACCCACAAATCTTAAAGATAATCTTAATACCACTTAGTTTCAAGTTGTTTGGTAGCAAAAATTTATATATGTCACTTAAACACACCTACACGTTAAACAATGGCAGAGATACAATGCTGAAAATTTGAAATTTGAAAATTTTAATATAAACGCATATTTATAATTTATTTAAATGACCTAGAAAATCCCTTTTTATTAAACTTATTCTATCAATCAATTTCAATGCAAGTTCTTTGTATTTGAGTACCCACAATCAAGAGAAAACAAAGGTTTCTACCCTAATAGGATGTCTATATTAATCATAGTTTCAAATCATTAGCATAAAAGAGAGAAAAGTGTTTCTGTTTAGACTTTGGATATACATTACAATCGATTAAATTCGATTGTCAAAAGATATTTTAATTGATTAAATTTGTAAAGTCTCTTACACTTTACGTGAAGACTTCAAATTAAATACAAAGACAAACACGATTAAGAAAGAGAAAGTGTTACAACTAGTTATATAATACTACATATTAAAGTTCCAGCAAAAGTGAATTAAAGAAAAATATAATTAAGAATGCGAACTACAATATCTGTATTAAATTTTATGAAGTTTGGTAGGAATTCTCTGGTTTCCGTCTGGAAAGGGGAATTTAATTTCCTGTCAAATAAACACACACAGAAGCATTAAGGAAAATGACATTTGAACAATTACTGTAAAAGATGTAGAAATTTTTTTGAACCATTTGCAGTTGAATTCAAATTCTTGGAAGACAAGTACGAATACGTGGTAATTAAGAATTGAATTGCCTTGGAAAATTCTTGCCAAAGAAGTCACACGCACTCTACGCAAGAAATTAAATTTCCTAGACATTTCCACTACAATAACGGAAAAAAATTGACCATATTTTAATTCTTGGTCAACACAACACCATATTTTAATATTATATATAGTAAGAAGAAACATTCCGCGGTGCGAAGTCAAGAAACAGCGTGTTTGCATGTTTCCTTCCATCTCTTTAACTTTTACTCCAAAATTCGTTATATTAACCCAACGTTCTTTCATTATTTTCATCTCAAATCTCTTCCTTCTCTAGCAGAAAAACAGAAACGCACTTTTTCATACTTATATTTTATAAGGGGCTTCGTTTACTTGTTATAGTTTTGTGTTTTTAATATGGAGGAAAGCTCAAAAACCCTAGAGATCACAGTTATATCAGGTGAAAACCTATATGTTGATCAAAATCCGGTGACGGAGAACGCTTACGTCACTGTTCGGACGGAGTCTATCAAGTGCTGCAAGACAAGCATGGCAAGGGAAGCTGGGAGCCACCCTTCATGGAACGAGAAATTCTTGTTGGACATGCCCATGCATGCAAGGTCTATTACGTTCGAGGTGCAATGCAAGATGCCAACGGGTGTTGTTAGATCTGTAGGAGTGGCAAGAATAGCGATTTCAGATTTTTTAGGAGGGAGTGTTCCAGAAAGTTCTTTGCAGTTCTTGAGTTATAAGTTGAGGAATTGGGATGGCCGAAGAAACGGGGTTATTAATTTCTCGGTGAGGGTGAAGGCACCGGAGGAAGATTTGCGTTCAGAGATAAAACCAGAGAAGGAAATGGTGGTAAACTCTAGATCTGGTAAGTTTGAGAATGAGGTCATGGGAGTCCAGGTTGGTGAGAAGAACGCTTATGGAGTTGTTACTGGGATTCCAGTTTGGTGGAATAACTACCCTAGCAATATTTGAAGATATACTAATTAGTACGTTAATTTCGTATAATCTTTTTTGTTTACTAAAGAAAAAGTGTTGGCTTTTCCATACATCATTACGGAGGGAAAGAAAGACGTGTGTGTTAATTGTAATTCTTCAGTTGTTATGGCATGTAATTAAGATGTATAAATATAGCATGCTTTGGTGGTGAGGGATTCATCCTTAAGTAGGTTTATGTATTATACGTTATTGTTCATATTTGATATTATAAACAAACTAGTTTTTTAAGTGACATCCAAATTGAACACTAGTAGGGAGAGCAACGAGTCCAACCTATTGCCATCCTGTTTGAAACTTTCATTTCCCCAAATCTTACCTAAATCCAGTTAAAAAATGTATATACCAACTACCCAAGATAAATAAATGGGTTAGTAGGGTACCTGAAAAAAAATTGTCCTGCCTATTGCCATCCTATTATTTTTTATCCTTGTATTACCATCCCATTCAAAAATCTCATTTTCCAAACCTACCAAACTGGGTTACAAAAAGTGACTTTGTTCCTATTCTCATCCCATCCATGAAATGGGTTTGGCAGTCAATTACTAGATATAATTAACCTTGTAGTTTGTCTGATGTGATATAATTAACCTTGTAGTTTGCAGTCAATTACTATTCAAATCCCATTATGATGGGAGAGTCAAGTTTTAATCAGGGTCCTTCAAGTACCCGAAAAGTTTGGAAAAATTTCATTCCCTTAAGCACTAGGAACACGTTCAAACCTAATCAAGAAAAAACATGTGAGATAAAATTTATGAAAATGGGAGATTACCTGAGTTTTGGTATCTCCAATCGGCAAAAAAAGTAATCTCTTTTGGCCCTATTAACAAGTTAAGTTACAAATGATATAACGTAAATAAGTAACACAAATAATAGAGAAAGGTTTTAGCACAAAAGAAAAAGTTAAAGAAAGATTCAATAGGCTCTTTGACCTCAATATTACACTTCACAAATTTATTTACCTATTTATTACACTTTCAAAACTATTTACCTAAATATTATACTTTTTTAAAATATTTTTTTTAAAAAAAAATAAATTTTGACAACGTGGGGTCCATTGGACACGCCACATGGAATCCAACTTGTCCCATGTGGCAGAAGAAAGAGAAAAATGTGTGACAAGATGAAATGAAGAAAGAAAAGTTAAAAGTGAGAGAGAGATGGTAAAGAGTGGCCACACATGAAGAAAGAGAAGAAATGGTGAAGATAAAAAGGAAGAGAGAGAAGATGAAAGTGAAAGGATGAAAGAGAAAATGGAATGAAAAAAGTTGGACACGCCAGATCTTAAGTGGCGTGTCTCTATTGAACGCGCCACATTGGATACGGTGTGTCCAGTAGATCCCACACTATCAGATTTTATTTTAATTTTAATTTTTAATTTTTTTAAATGTAATATTTAAGTAAATAGTTTTGAAAGTGTAATAGATAAATAAATAAATTTGTAAAGTGTAATATTAAAGTCAAAGAACCAGATTCAATATCTAAATATCCAATAACTTACATCGCAAGTTGTCAATATGTATTTAGTCTTATATAGTAGATGGATTAACTCATTTTTCCCTTTCTTTCTATATACTAAAATATAGATGACAACCATTTGTATATATCGTTAATAGAGTTCACACCCTCCCTATTTTTTTTTTCTCTACTTGAGGTGAAATTCCATGTTCACATACATATTCCAAAGCTTTTAAAAGAAGCTTTTCATAATTATATAAGTTATTTTCCATCACTCTAATTTTGCTTTTTCATATATTACTGAATACAATATGAATTATGAAAATCATATCACTTTCAAATCTATTGGATCAGCTAGGTTGAAGTAAAATTTGCAAGACCAGAAACAAGTTAAAGAGCCAAAGGCTGGATTCAGGTGTTATCCCTTTAATGCTTAATTTAATGTGCTCAACAATTAGAGTGTTTTCTTATTCACACCTATTTAGAAGGGGATTCACTATGGTGCATTTTTTCATTTTAATGAACACTGCTAAACTTTGTAACTTTTTCTCTTTGAGGAGTTGTATTTATTTACAAATTAAGTTGTGTAACTTCTTTGTACAATTTACATTTAAAAAAAATGCTTAATTTCAGTTTTGGTCTCCTATTTTGGTAAAACAAACAATTTGATCCCTTTATTTTGAAAATAAATTATATGATCCCTCTATTTTCATAAAATACGTAGTTTTGGTATCTCCGTTAGTGTACTGTTAAAAACTTAACAGAGAATGTTAATGTGGGATTAAAAATTTAATTTTTTTATTCCAAATCAGCAATTTAAATGCATATAACATGCACACAACTCTTTAAATATCAAAATTAACCCTTACAATAAGATTAAGTAGTAATTTTATATATATTAAAAAAAAATCAACTGGCAAATTAAAGAAGGCACAACACAAGTTACAGTCCACAAGTCACGAGCGCCAAGACAGCACAAGTTACAGTCCATGGAAAGAGCAATGAACATTTTACCTTAGTCTCTGATTCCAACCTTCAACATTGGACACAGGCCTGCAGGCAAAGGTCGAGACTTAACTTGGATTCAAGCCCTTGGAATCCTCTTCAATTCTCAAACTTTCTCCCTTGAGGCCACCAAAACTGCCACATGGAACGATGAAATTGATCACCTTAAGTTCACTTACAACGGCAACGATTTCACCTAATTAGCTGAAGCCACTCTCTCCACATGGTACTCTCCAGTAGAAAGATGTCAAAGTAGAGAGAATTGCAAGCAAGAAGAGTGTCATAGTTACAATCAAGGATGTTGCAGAAATTCTAGTTAATGTGTTTCCCGTTACCAAAGAAGATGATAGGGTACATAATTACCAAGTGTCTTCTGATGATTGCTTTGCCCATTTGTTAGTTCAGTTTAGATTCTTTGCACTGTCCCCAAGGGTTGATGTGTGCTGGGAAGGACTTACAGGCCTGATTTTGAGAACCCTACAAGGCCCCGTGTAGCGATGCCAGTTTTTGGGGTGAAGACAACTTTAAGTTGAAGATTTTTTTTTTTTATATATATAAAAATACTACTTAGTCTTTTTGTAAGGGTTAATTTTAATATTTTAAAAAGTCATGTACATGTCACATTCATTTAAATTGCTGATTTAGAATAAAAAAATTAAGTTTTTAATGCCACATCAATATTCTCCGTTAAGTTTTTAACGATACACTAATAGAGGGACTAAAACTGCTTATTTTATGAAAATAGAATGACCAAATAGTTCATTTTTAAAATAAGAGACCAAATTATTCGTTTCATCAAAATAAGGACCGCAATTAAGCCTTAAAAAATATTGCTTAATCAAAATGTAAGTTTTTCAAAAAGTTACACAAAGTTATTGAGGGTAAAGAAGTATATATTTTCATCAGCGGTTCTACATAATGGCCAAAAAAGCCATAACAACTCTACATATATATACCCCCTTTCTCAAATTTATATATTCATAAATAAATGGTCAACTCTTCCTTCACAAATGCACTAGCTAAACCAAAATCCTAGCTTGGTCACTACAAAAAAATTCTATATCTGTAAACTTGGAGTGTCAATCAATAATCAATATTTATTCAGAATTAAAGGAACTTAGTTCCTGTTTTCTTTTTTCTTGGTCAATTCATTTGTATTTTCTAACAGGGGGGGTTGTGGGTTTTAAAAGACAGGGACTTACAGAGAAAGAAGAGAGGAATTTCGTTATGTTAGAGTATACTTTTATGAGCAGGTGATAGCCAATTACCAAGCAGCTAGCAGTGAGCCTGTGGCTTGTAAAGTTCACTGTCCCCAAATCCACACGTCACGCAAGAATTTTTAAAGTCAAGGTCTCAAGGACATGGATTGGTCAACCATAGTAATAATAACCAAACAGCGTATTATATGTCTAAGCTGAAATTTTCCACGCTTCTCAATATTCTAAGAAACAACACCTTTCTTTCTTCCTCACTTCCTTCCTAACCCAAACAAACCCATTAATTCATTATTTATAACTCAATTCCTCCCCTCACTTCCATTTCCATCCCAAACACAAACACAAAACTTCATTTACACATTCACATCAAACCACTTTGGTGATTTTGGTATACATAGCATTCTTAATTTTTGATATGGAAGCGCTTAAAGCAAGCTCACGCACCCTAGAGATCACAGTTATATCCGGTGAAAACCTCTATGTTGATCGGAATCCGGTAACAGAGAACGCCTACGTCGTTGTTCGAGCCGAGTCCATCAACTACTGCACCACAAGCATGGCAAGGGAAGGTGGCAGCTACCCTTCATGGAACGAGAAATTCTTGTTGGACATGCCATTGCATGCAAGGTCTATTACGTTTGAGGTTCAATGCAAGATGTCAACGGGTGTGGTTCGACCTGTTGGAGTGTCAAGAATAGCAGTTTCGGATTTTCTAGAAGGGAGTGTGCCGGAGAATTTGCAGTTCTTGAGTTATAGGTTGAGGAATTGGGATGGTAGGAGAAATGGGGTAATTAATTTCTCTGTCAAGGTGAAGACACCGGAAGATTCCATTCCAGCGATGAAGCCGGCAAAGGGAATGATGCCGAGTTCTCGTGAATTTGAACCTGAGGTCATCGGAGTCCAAGTCGGTAAGAAGAATTCAAATGGAGTGGCTATTGAGAGACCAGTTTGGTGGAACTACCCTACTAACGTTTCAAATGTAACTAGTGTCTTTTCTTTTTAATTCTTTTGGTGCATACCAAGGAAAAAGTTTTTGCACCGCAAAAAATACAGAAAGATTTCATATCCAAATAGCGAACAAATTAGATTATGAGTTGTCAAATTTGCTGCAAGTCTCCATTTGAATGCATTTATATATATCACATTATTTTTTTTGCTTTCTTTTTTTCCATATATATATATAGTAAGATGAAAATTTGTGTTTATAATCAATATAGAGTTCACACTTTGCAAATATTTTGTTTTCTATCTTTACGTATTTGAAATGCCAGCAATGAAAAGCATACTCTTCCTTGTGTGGTAAAAATCCATGTTCACATGCTTATTACAAAGTTGTGGAAAACGTCAATTCTTCACAACTATATAAAATGAGGCTTGGCTTTTTCATAATTCGAACTTTATTAGTAGATTCCTCAAGAAAACTAAAGTATGAAATAGATTTTTCACATCTTTTGTGCACTATACATGAATTATGAAAATGATGTCACTTTCAAATACAAATACATCATATCCTCAAACTCAAGTAGGTCGAATATATAAATCTTCAAGACAATAAAGGAGTTAAAGAACCAGTGGCTGTATACCTGTAGAAAGCAAGGATCTTATGAACTCTCAAATCAATAGAAGTTTAGCATTTTAGGAAGAAGACAAGAAGTGTGTAAAAGGTATATGTGGAGAAAAGGTGCGTACCTTACAAGAAGATGTTCCGTGTGAAAAACGACATCAGCCTAATGATCTTTCCAATAATGGAGGAGCTTCTAACTAATAGGTCTACACTTCTTCCCACAAGCCATATGACTAACTTATTTCAAGGAAATTATGGTGATGAAAATATTAAGTGCAGCTTCACAGTCTAAAATTTAAGATTAGAAAGAAAATTAACAAATTTCAATTATATTCAAATTATATCAATTATGCATAAATGTAAATAAAGCTCACCGGTGTGCAAGTAAAATATTCTATACTGATGTAGCTACCTAGGTTCAAGTCAACCCTAGAAGTGAACAAGGAAGGATATTTTCTTTACACGTTTGTGACACGAATTGGACCTGTTCAAGGCTATTTAGGCTCTAGCCTCTATGGGATCTTGGACCTCGTCAAGGCTTCAGCATTCCAAGAAGTATACACGAAATTTATTTATGTTACTCTGCTGGGCTGGTCCATCTCCATTTCTTGCTTTAAATCTTTAAGGAGGGATACTGGATCCAATACAGAAAAGAGAAGGAAAAATAAAATAAAATAAAATGTAAGTAGCATACATGGTTATTCTCATTTGTAAAAAAAAGCACACAAGTTTTTGTTTTATGTCATTACCTATTAATTTATTCCTACGCGGTTTCCTCTTTCAACCGAATGATTTTCAGTGTTTTGAAATTCAAAGTCATGGGTCATATAAAAATTTCTAATTCCACTTGCATTCCCAAAGATTTTTAAAGTAAGAAATTGGTTAACAATAAATCTGCTTTAATTAATTTTCACTATAAATTTGAATCATAGGAAAGCAAAATTAGAATTACCATTCAAGAGTACTAGGAGATGGATCTCTCTTCTCTTTACCATGTTCTCATTGTGTTCCTATTAATCACATCCACTTTGTTAATGCAGTCTAGCCCAGTTATTGCAGGTTTGTCTTGTTACTCAATGATCATGAATATCGAATACTGCTAAATCTGTTATAACAAGCTTTGTTAAAGATGTTCTGAATTACATGTAAGTTAACATTTTGCAGAGTTGAAGATGAGGAAGCTGGGTCCCATGCCAATATCACCTCCTCCACCCAAGCGAGCAACTCCAACAGGGCCCGGACGAGCAACTCCACCAGGGCCCGGACGTAACCGCCGTTAGCTCTATTCTTTATTTCGATAACGTACATCTGTATTATTTTTTTGAAAATAAAAAATTTTCATCTAATTATATGTATAAGTAGATGGAGGTTGCATATAAGCCACGGGATGTAGTATAGTGATAAAAGATTTGAGTAATTTGCAAGAAGAAAAGATGGAGGCTGCATGAATAGTCTTTTACAATTCTAAGTCATATCATTTGAGTCCCACTTTAAAGATGTGCTGTTACTTATTGCAAATGTGGACATGTGGAGGGGGAACTACCTCGATAGCATACTAATATCAGAAGCTTGCCGCAAAGGACTTGGAAAGTTGAGATTTTTCATGTTGAGAGGCTGACCAAGTAGCAGATTTCTTGACAAAGCTAGGTTAGAATAGCTAGTCATGATTATTGGGTGATTTGGGAGAATCCTCCTCATGGTTTGAGCTTTTCTTTATTGGCCGATAGCATGCAGATCTATTTCTTTATAAGCTAGTTTTTATTGTTTATTCTCTTTGTACAAAAAAAACCAGATTAAAACAGACAGAAAATGTATTCATTTGACAATTTTTTAATGATAATTTAGAAAGCCACTTAAGTATATTTTCCATCCCCCTCCCCCACCCCCAAAAAAAAAAAAAAATTATTGCTGCTCCCTCAATTTTGATCATATATGTGGGATTATAGTGGAATATGTAGAGGAGGAGGTTTTAACTTTAAGCTTCAAGAAACTAAGCACCGTTTGAAAATAATTTCATGAAAAGAATTAGCGCAGCAAGAAAGCAATCAAAAGAAACCTTAAACACAAAATTATATAAACCTCAAGAATTGAATAATATTATTGAATGCGGCTGCAAACAAAAACACAAGCTTAAATATGAAAACAAAACCCTAAACATGAAAATGAAATCAGCAAATTACAAATGGCCCAAAACAGATGTTTTTGAAAGATTTTGGACCTAGAAATGGCCTCAATTGAGTATACCAGTTGCCACGTTGTTGGCTTCTTAACGAGTTTCGAAATGCCGGGTCATGAGTCTTGTAACTCCAATCAAGTTGAAAGTTATGCCTTTTTTTTAAGGTTTTATTATGCTTTGTCCGATTTATGAAATCTCCTGCGACCCAGTTTACGTCAAGAATACTTAAACAAGAAATTAAAAAGTGAAAACAAAATCAAGACAAAAAATTCTCTAAACTAAACATTCTGTAAACATTTTGAAGTGTAGCTAAAGGTAATAGAGACTAGAGATATCNTGTTCCGTGTGAAAAACGACATCAGCCTAATGATCTTTCCAATAATGGAGGAGCTTCTAACTAATAGGTCTACACTTCTTCCCACAAGCGATATGACTAACTTATTTCAAGGAAATTATGGTGATGAAAATATTAAGTGCAGCTTCACAGTCTAAAATTTAAGATTAGAAAGAAAATTAACAAATTTCAATTATATTCAAATTATATCAATTATGCATAAATGTAAATAAAGCTCACCGGTGTGCAAGTAAAATATTCTATACTGATGTAGCTACCTAGGTTCAAGTCAACCCTAGAAGTGAACAAGGAAGGATATTTTCTTTACACGTTTGTGACACGAATTGGACCTGTTCAAGGCTATTTAGGCTCTAGCCTCTATGGGATCTTGGACCTCGTCAAGGCTTCAGCATTCCAAGAAGTATACACGAAATTTATTTATGTTACTCTGCTGGGCTGGTCCATCTCCATTTCTTGCTTTAAATCTTTAAGGAGGGATACTGGATCCAATACAGAAAAGAGAAGGAAAAATAAAATAAAATGCAAGTAGCATACATGGTTATTCTCATTAGTAAAAAAAGCACACAAGTTTTTGTTTTATGTCATTACCTATTAATTTAGTCCTACGCGGTTTCCTCTTTCAACCGAATGATTTTCAGTGTTTTGAAATTCAAAGTCATGGGTCATATAAAAATTTCTAATTCCACTTGCATTCCCAAAGATTTTTAAAGTAAGAAATTGGTTAACAATAAATCTGATTTAATTAATTTTCACTATAAATTTGAATCATAGGAAAGCAAAATTAGAATTACCATGCAAGAGTACTAGGAGATGGATCTCTCTTCTCTTTACCATGTTCTCATTGTGTTCCTATTAATCACATCCACTTTGTTAATGCAGTCTAGCCCAGTTATTGCAGGTTTGTCTTGTTACTCATATGATCATGAATATCGAATACTGCTAAATCTGTTATAACAAGCTTTGTTAAAGATGTTCTGAATTACATGTAAGTTAACATTTTGCAGAGTTGAAGATGAGGAAGTTGGGTCCCATGCCAATATCACCTCCTCCACCCAAGCGAGCAACTCCAACAAGGCCCGGACGAGCAACTCCACCAGGGCCCGGACGTAACCGCCGTTAGCTCTATTCTTTATTTCGATAACGTACATCTATATTATTTTTTGAAAATAAAAAATTTTCATCTAATTATATGTATAAGTAGATGGAGGTTGCATATAAGCCACAGGATGTAGTATAGTGATAAAAGATTTGAGTAATTTGCAAGAAGAAAAGATGGAGGCTGCATGAATAGTCTTTTACAATTCTAAGTCATATCATTTGGTCCCACTTTAAAGATGTGCTGTTACCTATTGCAAATGTGGACATCACCTCCCCCTTGATGGAGCTATCGTATCTAATATCAGAAGCTTGCTGCAAAGGACTTGGAAAGTTGAGATTTTTCATGTTGAGAGGCTGACCAAGTAGCAGATTTCTTGACAAAGCTAGGTTAGAATAGCTAGTCATGATTATTGGGTGATTTGGGAGAATCCCTCCTCATGGTTTGAGCTTTTCTTTATCGGCCGATAGCATGCAGATCTATTTCTTTATAAGCTAGTTTTTATTGTTTATTCTCTTTGTACAAAAAAACCAGATTAAAACAGACAGAAAATGTATTCATTTGACAATTTTTTAATGATAATTTAGAAAGCCACTTAAGTATATTTTCCATCCCCCTCCCCCACCCCAAAAAAAAAAAAAAATTCTTGCTGCTCCCTCAATTTTGATCATATATATGGGATTATAGTGGAATATGTAGAGGAGGAGGTTTTAACTTTAAGTTTCAAGAAACTAAGCACCATTTGAAAAGAATTTCATGAAAAGAATTGGCGCAGCAAGAAAGCAATCAAAAGAAACCTTAAACACAAAATTATATAAACCTCAAGAATTGAATAATATTATTGAATGCGGCTACAAACAAAAACACAAGCTTAAACATGAAAACAAAACCCTAAACATGAAAATGAAATCAGCAAATTACAAATGGCCCAAAACAGATGTTTTCGAAAGATTTTGGGCCCGGAAATGGCCTCAATTGAGTATACCAGTTGCCACGTCGTTGACTTCTTAACGAGTTTCGAAATGCCGGGTCATGAGTCTTGTAACTCCAATCAAGTTGAAAGTTATGCCTTTTTTTTTAGGTTTTATTATGCTTTGTCCGATTTATGAAATCTCCTGCGACCCAGTTCACGTCAAGAATACTTAAACAAGAAATTAAAAAGTGAAAACAAAATCAAGACAAAAAAATTCTCTAAACTAAACATTCCGTAAACACTTTGAAGTGTAGTGAAGAATTTTAGCAAGTATCCTTCAATGTGATGATTTTGTTACATATAACTACTTCTTCTGATTGTCTACAACATGAGCCAACCAAGTGAATTCACTGTACACAATTTCCTAGCAGAGGCCAAGGCAGATATATCCACCTGGGTCCACAATACTAAGATTATATAATGAATTGTTCCCATCCAAGAAAATGATGTCATAGGATAGAACAATAGTCAGGAAAGAAGTGTTTAAATGTAAAAAAATATTTATCAAAACCTAAAAAATAACATTTAACTGAGACTCCATTTAAGAATGATAAGATGAAAGAAAATGCTATGCAAGAAATGAGCTCAAAGTATGTCTACCTAAATGGTATATTTATTTCATCCCTCCCTTTCCATTTTCATTTCTCCCATGGTTTTCAAACAAAGCTTTAGAACAGAAAGCATTTGTTTCTAACTTCACAATAAAATAGGCTTAGATCCTCGTAGTCAGAACCCAGATAAGTAATTTAATGATAGCGCACTAAAATTTTGTCTCTTTCCTTTTAATACTTTTCTTGCCCCCTCAAATTACAAAGCTAGTTGGAATAAGGACTTGCATTATCACAAAATCCCACTTCCGTTCAATGGCAAAGTTCAGTCATTTCCCAAATCTAGCATGGAAACTACCCTATCATAAAGTAGTACCAAAAGGGCAAACTCATTTTAAGTAGCAAACTACCATATCATGCAGTAAATCAAAAGAATATCAAGAAAAATCATAAGCAAAACGAGGAGAACATTGTAATAACCCAAATTCCACCAGATCTAACAGCCCAAAGTGAATTTAAACACATCACTGAAAGCAATGTTACTCAAATTTCGAAGACAAGCCAAAAAGCAATTGGCACAGACACATTAACTTGAAACCATTTCAAATCACTGAGATCGACCCATTAGAAGAAAGAGGAAACAAACCAGACCAGGAAATGTTAAACCCCAGAACAAAATCTTCACATCTAAAAGCATGAATTTCATCAAACTTCACATTACAAGCTAAGTCAGAAGAATTCCCAGCAATGAAGCAGAAAAGCGAGCTCTAAACAAGAATAGTATCAGCATCAGTAACTGAAATTGGGAAGAGAAAGCAAGAATGCTACCTTGGGAGGTAGAAGCTAATCGCCCAGCAGTGACAACGGCGGTGGCGGCGAAGTGATGGAACGAGGATGGAGAAGGCTGGAGAGTCTCAAATCAGAGGAGAAGGAGAGTTGAAAGAGTCTGCTAGTTAGGGATTTCAGATTATGATTTCTGGCGTGAAGTGAAGAGTCGAAGGGGCTAGGGTGTGAAGTGAAGAGTGAACACCTGACCTTTATTTATCAAACGTCGTAGTGTCTAATATAAAAAAAATTCTAACGGTACTATATTTCCGTGGGAATACACACAACAATTTTCAAAAAAAATTAAAAAGAATGAGAAAAATAATTCCAACGGTAATTCCAACGGTAATTAAATTCCGTTGGAATTACCGTTGGAATTTTCAGAAAAAATTTTCCGTCAGAATTACCGTTAGAATTTTTTAAAAATTCCTACGGTATTTTATTCCGTTGGAAAATATCCTTTTTCTTGTAGTGATACTATTGGAGTCCCACACTTTAAAAATGTGCTGTTACCTATTGCAAATGTGGACATCAGCGTTAATTTACAGGAGGTCAAGGCCTTAAATCTCTATGCCGTCATACTACTGGAGTCCCACACTTTAAAAATGTGCTGTTACGTATTGCAAATGTGGACATCAGCGCCCCCTTGATAGAGCTATATAATATCTGATATCAAAAGTTTGTTGCAACGGGTTTGGAAGATTGAGATTTGAGATGTACTTAGAGAGGCTGACCAAGTAGCAGAATTCTTGGCAAAGCTAGGTTGGAATAGCTAGTGATGATTCTTGGATTATTTGGGAGAATCCTCCGGATGGTTTTTGATATTTTCTTTGTTAGAATTAGGAATAAAATAGCATTCTATGTCCTTCCATTATTTGGTACATATAGACTGGAATAATAATTAAAAAGACTCCTGACAAACATTACTGTCATTCATTACGAGTGCACAGCTGCATTTGATATCATATGACAGTCACACCTCTTACAATATTTTTTTTATGAAAATAAAATAAATTAATTGTACTTGTTACATGCAATCAGGCATAGATATTAAACCAAAAGAATTATGACTGAATAATACTGAGATCTTTTTCAATGTTTGTGAGTTTTATGTTGAAACTTAGAATCGGGGCCAAAGTACCATTACCCATATATCCACACATCAATAATTTTTTTATGAAAATAAAATAAATTAATTGTACTTGTTACGTGCAATCAGGCATAGATATTAAACCAAAAGAATTATGACTGAATAATACTGAGATCTTTTTCAATGTTTGTGAGTTTTATGTTAAAACTTAGAATCGGGGCCAAAGTACCATTACCCATATATCCACATAGTTGATTACTTGTATTATAAAGTCTTATACAAGAGGATTCAATATCAAAATGCTTGTGTTAGTTTCTCAACATTGCCTAATATAAGTTTGACTTAATAATGAGAACACAAAAAAAATTAAAAACCGTTTGGTATGCATAATTTTCGGTGTGTTCATGAACAAACTTATTATTAAATATTAAAATTTTGATGACTAAAAATTACTGAAGTGTTCAACATTTTATGAGGAGTTGGTTCCCATTTAAATTTGTTAGTGTTGATGGAGTTTGAAATCCCTTAAGAAAAAGTGATAAATTTTCATGATAGACTTTTACAAATCCTAAAATCTACGTACCAAACGCTCACTTAATTAAATTCAGAATGCTAGGCACTGAGGGTTCATCTTTTATATCGAGTTGAAGCAATATAAAAAAAATTGGGTTAGAGAAAATGTGCATGAGGATCTTTGAATAATTGTTAGAAACACAAGCAACCACACCAGACAATTAGTGTTCCTAATTAGATGGGTTATAAAAAAAACATAAAGTTAAAGTGCTTATAATGCTGTGCAAATCAACTTCTTTAGAAATACCAAAAGTCAGCATTCAACAACTGAAGAAGACAATAAAGATCTAACGTCGGCTATGGATATCATGAACCTCTAGCTAAATCCCTTACTCAATTTACTTTTCTCATCTTTATTTTAAGTTCTTGTTATTTTGATTATCTCTTTTTGTTAGAAATTGTTCTTATATCAGTTAGTGTTTAGATATGTTGGTCTTGTTGGTTTAGTCTTCATCTCTGATATTAAACTAGTTTGATTTGAATCTTTAATTAGTAGCTTTCTTATCTTGTTAATGTAGTGTTTCTCTTGATTTCCTTGCAATTCTGGTTTATTTACATTCTCTGTTCTACAGATTTTCTAAAACGATTTTTTATGAACTACTTTTCATAAACCAAAGTTGTGCATAATTGTTTTGAAAGTTTTAAAACTTTAGCTTTTACAACTTAAATTACAGCATCAGTTATTGTTATCTAATATAATATTTTAAACTGATCAATCGGTTCTGAAAGACATTGATTATTGATCGGTTTCTTCTTTAAAGACAATTAAGCCTATCTTGATATACTGAAAAAAAAAAAAAACGGTTTTAAATAGAGAATTATCATTGACCTTTATCAAGCTTTAATACCTATTAAGGTCCAAAAGAAGTTATTCTAAAAAAATATGGAATAAATAGTAATACTCTTATATTTTTGGTTAATAGCTGCTAAAATAGAAAAAAAAAATGAAACACTTTTATTGTTTACAAGTGAAGACGTTTTAAAAGTATTTTTGAAATATCAATGATTAATTTGACATTGTATTGTTAAGTTAATTTATATATGGATCACAAAAATAAAATACAGGTCAATTATGCACTTTTTTTTTTTTCAAAAGGTGATACACTGTTTGATATTTTCAGATTTTTTTTATTCAATGTAGTGCATTTTCTTACTGTTTTACCAGAATTAACATTGTGAAATTCTCAATTTATTGCATGCTAAGCTTTGATTTTGACATTTGAAGCTGGATTCTTCAGTTTCGAGAATTCACAGAGCCAATACTTTCTTAATTAGGAGTTACAATACATAGAAAAATCTGTAATTAAGGATTTATTGTCAAAGTCTTTAATACGTACAGTTAGATTTTTTTTTGTCCCATGGTAGAGTTAGATTAAATCAGAACCTATGCCATCCTATGCTTTATATATACCTCCATCGATCTCCTATCACATACACCATATACAGATTTGAGATTTAGGATTATTGGTATTGTTTGGGAGACATGGCTAGGATTTCTTTCACCCTCATTTTTCTACTTGTCCTCACTATTTCAGGTTCATTCATTGACAATCTATTTCTTAAGAAAACTAGTATCGGGCAGGTGCAAGTTTTGTGTGACTTTAAATTGTTTAATTTGATCAATTGTTTTGTAAAATTCTTTGAGTTTACAAGAAAGTGTCTCTTTATTGAAATTATTAAAATATTTTACTTCCTGTAAAAGTCTTTTACAAATT
>QAOA01004502.1:0-38371 GCA_003255065.1 Cercis canadensis
AGACTGGAACTTGTTCTTCATATTCTGTTCTTATCTTATCTTG
This sequence comes from Cercis canadensis, assembly GCA_003255065.1. Taxonomy (NCBI): domain Eukaryota; kingdom Viridiplantae; phylum Streptophyta; class Magnoliopsida; order Fabales; family Fabaceae; genus Cercis; species Cercis canadensis. The sequence goes on from QAOA01004502.1 coordinate 44, forward strand.
TGCCTGCCACATTACTTGTGCATTATTAATTCTTCTTGCATAAGCTGTCATTCTAGGTGAATGATTTGGATTAGAACATTTGTGTTATTGACTGCCCAGTTGTGCCTTTGCTCCCTGTTGAGAGTTCAAAGAGGGAATTGAGTGGTAAAAGGCAAGAGGGAGTGAGTTTATTATTGATAAAAGCTCTTTAAGAGTGTCAAACACGAGTGTCAAAGAGTGATATACTTAGAATACAAACACGTGAGGAGAGATAGGTGAGGATTTCAATTTTCTACTAACGTTTGTGCAGGTTAGTCACTACAACATGGAGAACCAAGACGCGCCAATTGATCCACAATTGTACATGCAAGCTTCACAGCAACAATTCACACATCTGACTAGAGTGCTTGAGGCTATGAATGAAAGGATGGAGAGGCTGGAGATTAGACAGCCAAGGGAACAAAATGACCATCGAAGAAGAAGAAGAGAGAGAGAGGACCATTATTCTAGTGGTAGTTCCCCTGAAGTTATCCCTCCAAGAAGACCGCACAGAGAAAGAGAAGAAAGAAGGGAGAGGAGGATGGATGACGACTTCAGCTCCATTAAAATGAGCATTCCTTCCTTCCAAGGAAAGAATGATCCGGAGATATATCTAGAGTGGGAAAAGAAGGTGGAGCTTGTGTTCAGCTGCCACAACTATTCCGAAGAAAAGAAGATTAAGTTGGCTACCATAGAGTTTGTAGGTTATGCCTTGACTTGGTGGGATCAGCTAATGTCAAATGTGAGAAGGAATAGAGAAAGACCAGTCATCTCTTGGGAAGACATGAAGATCTTGATGAGAAAGAGATTTGTTCCAAGCTACTATCAAAGAGAATTGTACCAAAAGCTTCAAGGTTTGGTTCAAGGCTCTAAGAGTGTGGAGGAATATCATAAAGAGATGGAAGTAGCAATGATCCGGGCTAACATTGAAGAGGATGTTGAAGCAACCATGGCTAGATTTCTTCATGGGCTGAATAGGGAAATAGCCAATGTGGTGGAGCTTCATCATTACAGTGACATGGAAGACCTTCTTCATAAAGCTACTCAAGTAGAGAGACAACTTAAGAGAAGGGGTTCTTCAAAGTTTGGGCCAAGTACTACTTCAGCATGGAGATCTACATGGAAGAAAGACAAGGAAGTGGTGACTTCTAAACCCAAAACAGAGTTCCCAAAGTTGCATGCCAAAGAACCGACATTTGCTCCCAAAGGTAAACCCGAGACCTCACAACCTCAAAGATTTAGAGATGTTAAAAGAGAAGGGGTTCTTCAAAGTTTGGGCCAAGCACTACTTCAACATAGAGATCTACATGGAAGAAAGACAAGGAAGTGGTGACTTCTAAACCCAAAACAAAGTTGCCAAAGTTGCATGCCAAAGAACCTACATTTGCTTCCGAAGGCAAACCTAAGACCTCACAACCTCAAAGATTTAGAGACATTAAGTGCTTTAGGTGTCATGGGGTAGGCGACAATGCTTCTCAATGCTCTAACAAGAGAGCAATGATGCTTAATGAAGAGGAGTATGTGACTGAGAGTGAGCATGAAGAGGGAGAAAATAATGAACCTAGTGGGGAAGAAAATGTTGAGGGTATGACAGCTAAGGATGCAACACATGTGGAAGACATGATTGATGACCATGAAAGAGAAGAGATAAAAGATCAAAAGAGTGAGACAGTCAAAGAGATTGAGAGCCCTAAGGAAAAGAAAAAGAGTGAGCTTAGAGGAAGAGAATCCAAGGAAGATTTGTTTTCTCATAAACCTATCTTAGCACCTTTGTGCAAAAAGGTTTATGTTGAGGCTAATCCCTCTAACCTCTTTTATTCTAGTGCTATTTGCTCTAATGTGCAGGATTTTGAAGAGGAATCCCAAGGGATAAGGCAAAAAGAATTGCTACTAACATTGAAGGGTGCACTCACCAAGGATCCTATGGGTAACTCTACACTTTATCCTTCCTTAACAGCACCTTATTTTGATTGCAAGCTTGCTGAAAAATTGCTTAAACATGATCCTAATCTTGTGTTTATAGTGAATGCATGTGGAGGAGTATGCACTAGTGATGATGGTTTAGGAGATTTCCTTCTCCTTACGACTTCGCATGCTAGGTCATTAGGTATTGATCATGTTAGGACTTTGTTTGCAAGAGAATCTTATGATGTTGGTAGGATGAGTGTGAATATGGCTTTGGCTGTTCAACCCAAACATGGGAAGAATTACTCTTTGGTTAAAAAGCATGAGATGCATTTGCTTAAAAATTCTTTGTATGTGACCAATGTATCTTTTGTTTCCTGCATACAACATGCTTTACATGATTCTAGTGCATGTGATGTGACTAAAGCAATTGAAAAGGTTCTATGTGATAAGATATATAGGCATGATTATTTATCTTTTAAAGAACTCAAAATGCATATGCCTATTAACTCCTTCCATGGAAACTCTATGCTTGCTGAAAATGCTCTTTATAGTGCTGTGCATAATTTGGGTTTGAGTCAGGAGGATAATCTTAATTGTGATTGCTATCAATTTAGGTTTATTGAGGATACTTTAGTAAACTCATTTAAACTTAAGTATGGAGCATATGGTTGGCTATTTATTCCTCTTGGACTTCTTGATGTTAGCACTATCAAAGCTATTGTGAAAAGAGATCTGCATGTCTCTTTAACCTTGCTAGGGAATGCCTATTTTGATGGTACATTATATTATGGCATGAATCATATTGTATGTGCTAGTCATTTGCAAGGTGAGTCATTTGTTTTAGTTAGTTTTGGTAGATTTGCTGAGTTAGTTAGGGATATTTGTGCTAGTGAGTTACCTTTGTTAGTAAGTATTCTAGATTTTGTTAAGTTTAACTTGTATTTCTTTAGAGTTGTTTTGAGTCTTTTGCAGCACCTGAGTAAGTCAAATTCTCAAGAGGTGAGATACCCGCAAGGTGAACACTTTCTAGTTGTTGAATTCTTGCTACCAAGGTATGCACCTATTCTGTCTTTAACTTTTAAATTTTTGAAAGCTTACTCAAACATTGGAATATACGCATATAATCTTGTTTTTGATAAGATATTCCATGTGTATGAAAAATGTGCAGTCAATGAGTTTGTCGTTGATAATGTTTCATTTCATTCTTTATCGAAGCATATATCCCATTTTGTTAGCATGAAGATTACATGTTTAGGAATTGCATATGATGTTTTGATGGTTTCCAATTGTCCAATTTATCTTGAGACTTTGGTTCAGTTTTTGGGCAGGAGAGTGACATTGCATTGCAATATTCCTTGCTCTTATATGGATTCTATCTTGTGTGCTAACAGATTCCTACATGAACACCTAAGTTTGTTGCTTAGAGTGCTAATTTCTTTGAAGATTAAACAATGGTTTGCCATTGAACCTGGAGGACTGGTTTGGAATGTGACTAGATTAAGTATTGCTTGTGGATTTGCACTTGGACTAACTTTTGGTTTCAAGGGTTGGGTATCTAATACATATGGTGTAGTTAACTTGTCTATTCTGAACCATATTTTGAATATTTGTGATGGCAAGTTTCTGAGTTGTTTGGTGAGAAAGCAATGTTCAATGTATGAAATTTTACACAGGGGCAAATGTGATTGTCATAGCTATCAAGTTGTGAAGCCTATTTTGTGTATGCTATTCTCATTAAACCCATGTTATCCTACTACTTTAGCTTCTAGCAGTCATGCATGTGATTATTTTGAACAGCTAGATAGTGTGGTAATTATTTTAAGGTGGACAAAATGGCATGCTATAGAACCGGGAAAATGGAAAAGGAAGTTTAATATTAGAAAGGGCCGAAAATGCAATTTTGTGTCCTATGTGCTCATTGACGCGCAGGAAGGCAACCAACCAGCAAGATGGAGTGATGAGCAAGTGTGGTAATTATTTTAAGGTGGACAAAATGGCATGCTATAGAACTGGGAAAATGGAAAAGGAAGTTTAATATTAGAAAGGGCCGAAAACGCAATTTTGTGTTCTATGTGCTCATTGATAAAATTTTGCTTCCTTGTCTTATTGGTGTACTGCTCTATATTTTGATCTATGATCTTGTCAATGTTTGTGATGAGTTTTTAACATTCACTAGGCCAGAGGTAGATGTTCCTCTAAAAATCTTGAATCTTTGTGAGAGTGAACTTAGGATTGCCCATATTGATAAACCCATGTTGTTCATTTTGATTTATGACTTGCTGTTGATTGGATATGGTGCATGTTTGAGCTGTGGATGGACCCTTCCAAACGATTATAATATCGGACTTACTTGGCTGTTCTTAAATGTTGCTATTTGCCTTGTTGTTACTATTAAAGGAAAAGAAACTTGGTTGTTAATGATGATGCTGGCCAATGGAAAACAAGTTTTTCTATGCCTTCAAATTTTGTTATGGTTTGAGATTAATTGGGCTTTAAATTCATTACCTTCTCTTGTTGATGTAGGTACTTCGGATTTGAGGTCAAATCCTTTTAAAGAGGGAGGGATTGATGGGGATCAAGGAAGCCTCCATTCTAAAGACCTGATGGCAACCAAGATCAAGGAGGAGTTTGCTGGATTGCTAGTGCAACAAGCTTGCAAGGAGGAAGACATGGCTTTGGAGGGCCTTTGGAGGGCATCAAGACAGGCTAGGATGAGCACACGGCCGTGTTATGCAAGATCATGGCCGTGTCATGAAGGCCGAGAGGCAACACGGGCTGGACAAGGCAAGAACACGGGCGTGTCCATGGCCGTGTCCCGTCAACAGAGATGCTGGGTTGAGAACACGGCTTAGAGAATAAGGAACACGGGCTGTGTCATGTCAACACGGGTTGAACACGGGCGTGTCACAATGCCGTGTTAGAGTTAATTGTCTCTAGGACCTTCATTTTGGTTATTTGTAATTAAATGCCTTGCTGAATACATTCTCTAGGGCCTATTTTCTGTCTAAGCTAATTAGGTGATGTGAATCAGCTTGCTACACGCTCTAACCCTAGGAGTGTTCATGATCCCTTGCTTGGAGTTGGAGGCCCAATGACTAGAAGCAGAGCTAAGGGAGTGAGAGAGGCATTGTTGAGCCTAGTCCAAGAGGTGCAGGCCAAGGAAAGAGTAGCTGGGCCAAGTTCAGAGTTGAGATGGATCACTTATCTGTCTCTTGTAGAAGGTGCACATGGGCCAGCTTGGAGCCCAAGTTTGGAGCAGGCCAAAAATTATGTTTAATTTAATTAGTTTTATTTTTGGGCCTTTATGTTTATGGGCAAAAACATTTAATTAGTTTTAAATTCATTTTTTAATATGTTGGGCCTTTATGTCTATGGGCCAAACTGGGTATTAGGGTTTTATTAACTTTCTTAGAGGATCCATCATAGCTTGTAGCCTCCTAGCCGAATTGCCTATATAAGGAATTCGTGTATGCCTTTGCAAAACAGTTTTGGAGATTAATAGTATTCAGTTTCTGAATTATTGAGTTTCTCTGGATTGAGAGCTTCCCTGTTGTTCTTGGGCAAAGAACTTGAACTTGAACTTACCAAGGATCCTTCCTTGCTAAGGGTTCACCCTATTGAGATAACCAAGGTCATCCCACAGTTTGGTATCCAGACACTCCGTTCGATCCTTCGGGTACGCGAACGCATCATTTGGTATCAGAGCTTTGGCTCCTTGGAGTTTCAATCGGTATTCCTAAAACCCCTTATTCTATTTTTATTTTATCTATCTTATTTGTTTGAGTCAATCATCTTCTACCCCCCTTTATATTAAGTCAGTTTTTGTCTTTTATTTTTCCTATCAATTTCATTCTTCGTTATGTTCTTTAAGTTTCTGGTCAAGTTATCCCTATTATTTTTGTTTGGATCATTGGTTAGTCGTTTTTTTCCTTGTTTGTGTTTAAGAGTCCACGTCCTAGGTTAAAATTACCTAGAGGCGGCGGCTGTTTCAATTGCAATAGCAAATCCTAGTTGTTCGTCGAGTCCTAGTCAAGTTTAAAAAAAAAAAAAAAACAAAGAGAGACAGATTCTGCAAAACAAACAAATAAAAAAAAAAAAAAAGATTAGTAAGATCTGTTCTTGTGAAAAGAAAATCAAAAACGGACTATTTGGACTCACTTACTTGAAAAGGCCATAACTTTCAGCTCGTTTGGAGTTACGGAACCCGTGACCCGGCGTTTCGAAGCTTGTTCAGAGATCTTCAACGTGAAAACTGGGTAAACCCAGTTGATGCCATTTTCGAGCTCAAAATCCTTTAAAAACGTCTGTTTCGGGCTGTTTTCTATAATCTGCTGATTTTCTTTCAATTTGTTGCTGTTTTCTAGATTCTTTTATTCTTTTCTTGTCCAAACCAACACCCTTGTTCATTATTTATATTCAAAATTCTTGGTCATTTTATTTTATTTTATTTCTTTTTCCTTCTTGAAGTTCTTGTTTTGCTTCCTTGTCATCTTCTTTTTGCTTCCTTATCTTATTTATTTTTATTCAACACCCTTGTTTGGCTTTCTTGTCATTTTTGTTTCTATCACCTTTTCTCCTTGATAAGTTCTTGGAAAGTTCTTGTTTAAGGGCTTCTAAGGAAATTTGAGTGGAAAAAGACAAGAGTGGTGAGCGCATTATCGGGAAAAAGCATTTGAGTGTAAACACGAGTGAAACACATGAGGTGAGTGTGTGCAACATGGAACAGGAAGAACCATTCACCAAAAGTCATATGGATGCATATATGAACGCAATTCAGGACCAAATTGCAGCATTACGAATGGGCACTGAGGACAGATTAGAGAGGTTAGAAAACCTAGTTTCACCTAAGACAAAAACTAAAACAACTAGACCCTTTCGGTATTTTGAGGAAGAGGAAGAAGACTATTATGAGGTTGAAACCGAGACCAGAAGAGAGAGGAGGGCAGCCCCTCGTCGTGATAATAACCTGGGGAGTATAAAAATAAGAATTCCTACCTTTCAAGGTAAGAGTGATCCTGAACTTTACCTAGATTAGGAGAGGAAAGTGGAACATGTTTTTGAGTGCCATGAATACTCTGAAGAAAAGAAAGTAAAGCTGGCAGTAGTTGAATTCACTAATTATGCTAGTATTTGGTGGGATCAGCTAGTGATTAACAGGCGTAGAGATGGTGAGAGACCTATTCGGTCATGGGCTGATATGAGAGCCGTGATGAGGAAACGGTTTGTACCTAGACATTACTATAGAGATTGTTTCAAGAAATTGCAAGATTTGAAACAAGGATCTATGAGTGTGGCTGAGTACAACAGTGAGATGGAGATAGCCATGATGAGGGCTAGTATTGATGAGAACCGTGAGGCAACCATGGCACGGTTTATTAGTGGCTTGAAGCGAGAGATTGCTGAAGTGGTGGAGATGAGTCACTATGTAGAGATGGAGGACTTGGTGCATAAAGCCGAGCATGTAGAGCGACAGTTGAAGGCTAGAGCAGCTTCTAGATTCGGTGTGCCTTCCAGAACTTCAAACTGGAAATCAAATTGGAAGGATAATCCTCACACAGCTCCAAAGCCAAGAGACGACACAAGACCAAAGCCTACGGGTTCTACTCCTATTTCCCAAGGTAAAACAGACTATAACTCTTCTTCTAAGTCACGTGACATCAAATGCTACAGGTGTCAAGGACGTGGACATATATCTTCTGAATGTCCCAATAGAAGGAAAATTGTTATGCTTGCTACTAGTGAGTATGATAGTGAGGAGGAATCTACTGTTACACTTGGTTGTGAAGACATGCCACCCTTAGAAGATGCTAGTGACGTGGAGGGAATTGATGACTCCCTTCTAGATCAGTATTTGATGGTGTCCAGGCGTGTGCTCAACATGCAACCGAGGGAAGATGACATCGAAGAACACTGCGAGCATATCTTTCAAAATCGATGCTTGGTGGGGGACAAGGTATGTAGCGTTATTATTGACAGTGGATCTTGTACTAATGTTGCTAGTACCTTGGCCGTAGAAAAGTTGAATTTACCTACTATTCCACACCCCTCGCCTTATAGGCTAAGGTGGTTGAATGATAGAGGAGACCTATGGGTAAACAAGCAAGTTAGGATTGCATTTGCCTGTAGCACTTTTAAAGATGAAGTACTGTGTGATGTGGTGCCTATGCATGCTTGTCATATTTTGTTGGGACGACCATGGCAGTTTGATAGGCGAGTGAAGTATGACGGATACAACAACACTTACACCGTCTACAAGAATGACAAGGCCACTTTGTTGAAACCTTTAAAACCTGCTCTTGCATATGCGGATCAAGCAAAGATTACAAAAGAATGTAAAGAGAGAGAAGAAAAAGCAGCCAAAGAAAAAGAGGCTGAGAGAGAAAAAGAAAAAAGTACGGACAAAAAGAGTGAGAGAAGACGAAAAGTGAGTGCTTTTGCACAAAAAAAGTGAGGTCAAGAGTGTTCTATTGTCTAAGCCAACCCTTCTTGTACTTATGTACAAGGATGTTTATTTTACTAACTCTCTTAACCCTTCTTTGCCTAGTGTGGTTGTTTCTTTGATGCAGGAATTTACTGATATTTTCCCTGAAGAGATACCACATGGTTTGCCTCCCTTGAGGGGCATAGAGCACCAGATTAACTTTGTTCCTGGATCGACTATCCCTAATAAACCAGCCTACCGAGCTAATCCTGACGAGACAAAGGAAATTAAAAGGCAAGTGGATGAGCTCGTACAAAAGGGATTCGTGAAAGAAAGTCTAAGCCCATGTTCAGTTCCAGTTATCTTGGTGCCAAAGAAAGACGGGACATGGCGCATGTGTGTGGATTGCCGAGCCATCAACCAAATCACGGTTAAGTATAGACATCCTATCCCTAGATTAGATGACATGCTTGATGAGTTGTATGGTTCTAGTGTCTTTTCTAAGATAGATTTAGAGAATGGATACTACCAAATTCGCATGAAAGAAGGAGATGAGTGGAAAACTGCATTTAAAACAAAATATGGTTTGTATGAGTGGTTAGTAATGCCTTTCGGTTTAACTAATGCACCTAGCACTTTCATGAGACTAATGAACCATGTTTTGCGTGCCTTTATTGGAAAATTTGTGGTGGTTTATTTTGATGATATCCTAGTTTATAGCAAAACCCTAGATGATCATGTGTCACACTTGCATGATGTCTTTATTGCTTTGAGAGAACATAAATTGTATGCTAATTTTAAGAAGTGTGCATTTTGTTCCGATTCTGTTATATTTCTTGGGTTTGTTGTAAGTTCTAAGGGTATTAGCATGGATGAGGAGAAGGTTAAGGCAATCCGAGATTGGCCTACACCTAAGAATGCGAATGAGGTAAGATCTTTCCATGGCTTAGCTAGATTTTATAGGCGGTTTGTAAAGAATTTCAGCACCATAGCCGCACCCCTAAATGAACTAGTTAAGAAAAATGTGAGCTTTAAGTGGGGCGAGGAACAAGAGAGGGCATTTACCACTTTAAAGGAAACTTTAACTAGTGCTCCTCTTTTATGTTTGCCTAACTTTGACAGAGCTTTTGAGATTGAATGTGATGCTTCAGGTATTGGAATAGGGGCTATTTTGATGCAGGATTCCAAGCCTATTGCATATTTCAGTGAGAAGCTTAATGGGGCCGCATTAAATTATCCCACTTATGATAAAGAGCTTTATGCTCTAGTGAGGACTCTCCAAACGTGGCAGCACTATCTATGACCTCGGGAATTCATCATTCATTCAGATCATGAGAGCTTGAAGTATCTGAAATCCCAGGGTAAGTTAAATAAGAGACATGCCAAATGGTTAGAGTTCATTGAGACGTTCCCCTATGTTATTAAATATAAAGCTGGGAAGGAGAATGTCGTTGCTGATGCCTTGTCTAGAAGGTATACTTTAATTATTGCTTTGCATGCTAAGCTATTAGGTTTTGAGCTTATCAAAGACTTGTATGAATCTGATTCTGATTTCGATCAGCTATGGATTGCTTGTGCTAAGTATGCTAGTGGTGATTATTATAGGCATGATGGGTACTTGTTTAAGAAAGATAAATTATGTGTGCCTGCATGTTCTATACGTGATTTGCTTGTTAGAGAGACGCATGGTGGTGGCCTAATGGGGCACTTTGGTGTTAAAAAGACTTTGGATATTTTACATGAACATTTTTATTGGCCTCACATGAAACATGATGTGCTTTCTATTTGTGACAAGTGTATTACTTGTAAACAGGCCAAGTCCAAAGTTATGCCACATGGACTTTATACACCATTGCCTATACCTAGTCAACCTTGGATTGATATTTCTATGGATTTTGTACTAGGGCTGCCAAGGTCACCAAGTGGGAAAGATAGTATCTTTGTGGTTGTTGATAGGTTTAGCAAGATGGCTCACTTTATTGGTTATGCTAAAACTAATGATGCAACATATATTGCTGACTTGTTCTTTAAAGAAATAGTGTGCTTGCATGGTTTACCTAGAACAATAGCGAGTGATAGAGATGTGAAGTTCCTAAGTCACTTTTGGCGAACCCTATGGGGTCGATTGGGGACTAAGCTTCTGTTTTCTACGGTTGCACATCCACAGACAGATGGGCAAACTGAGGTTGTTAATAGAACACTTGCTACTATATTGCGTGCTATTATGCAAAAGAATCTTAAGCGTTGGGAATAATTTTTGCCGCATGTTGAGTTTGCTTATAATCGCACTGTACATTCTACTACTTCTTATTCCCCTTTTGAGATTGTTTATGGATTTAATCCTTTAACTCCCTTGGATATTTTACCTTTGCCTACTAATGAGTTTGCTAATCTTGATGGTAAGCACAAGGGAGATTTTGTTAGAGACTTGCATTCCAAGGTTCGGGCTAATATTGAGAAGAAGAATGAGCAATATGCTAGGCAAGCCAACAAGGGCCGAACTAGGGTTATATTCGAACCAGGTGATTGGGTTTGGGTACACCTTAGGAAAGGACGGTTTCCTACCAAACGGAAATCAAAGTTGCACCCTCAAGGAGATGGGCCGTTTGAGGTCCTTGAGCGGATTAATGACAATGCCTAAAAAATCAATCTTCCTGGTGAGTATGGCAATGTTAGTGCTACTTTTAATGTTGCTGACTTAACCTTGTTTGATGTAAGTGACGATTCAGATTCAAGGACGAATCCTTCCAAGGAGGGAGGGAATGATGCGAATCAGCTTGCTACACGCTCTAACCCTAGGAGTGTTCATGATCCCTTGCTTGGAGTTGGAGGCCCGATAACTAGAAGCAGAGCTAAGGGAGTGAGAGAGGCATTGTTGAGCCTAGTCCAAGAGGTGCAGGCCAAGGAAAGAGTAGTTGGGCCAAGTTCAGAGTTGAGATGGATCACTTATCTGTCTCTTGTAGAAGGTGCACATGGGCCAGCTTGGAGCCCAAGTTTGGAGAAGGCCAAAAATTATGTTTAATTTAATTAGTTTTATTTTTGGGCCTTTATGTTTATGGGCCAAAACATTTAATTAGTTTTAAATTCATTTTTAATATGTTGGGCCTTTATGTCTATGGGCCAAACTGGGTATTAGGGTTTTATTAACTTTCTTAGAGGATCCATCATAGCTTGTAGCCTCCTAGCCGAATTGCCTATATAAGGAATTCGTGTATGCCTTTGCAAAACAGTTTTGGAGATTAATAGTATTCAGTTTCTGAATTATTGAGTTTCTCTGGATTGAGAGCTTCCCTGTTGTTCTTGGGCAAAGAACTTGAACTTGAACTTACCAAGGATCCTTCCTTGCTAAGGGTTCACCCTATTGAGATAACCAAGGTCATCCCACAGTTTGGTATCCAGACACTCCGTTCGATCCTTTGGGTATGCGAACGCATCATTAGGGCTTATGTTAGATAGTTTTAAGACTTGTTTAATTAGGGCTGGAGGTTTTGGGTCATTTTGGTAATAAGTTTAGTTGAACCTTCATTTTGCTATTTAAGGAGCTAAGGCCTTTGTCCTTAGAATCAGAATTAAGAATTTGATAATTGAATTGAGAGTTTCTCTCTTGTTCTCTCCATGGAGAGCTTAAGCCATCTAGGTGGATTCCTAGCATGGTGGACCTAAACCTTATCACTCTCCCCTTTCCCCAATCTAGAGTGTGGCGGTTTATTCACTTCTCCATCTTGTTCATGTTGATTGTTGATTATTCGGATTAAGGAGGGTTAGTTAAGCTTTGCTGAAACTAGGTTGCCTAATTTGATAATCAAAGGTTTTCACCTAATTCCATTCATCTTTTCTTGATTTTCTATTACTTGACCTTACTTGGGATCCTTGGCTAATTTGGATTGGATTTGGCTTGGTTTCTTCAAGTGGATCCTCATCAACTGCTTTTCTTGCGCCTCACTCCACTCGTTGGTTAACCGGTTTTCTTGCGCGTCACTCTATCTCCCCCGAAAATTGCTCTCTCCTGAGTGTCAATCTTTTCTTCCCTGAGGATTGCTTTCTTGCGCGTCACGCCACTCGCTTTTAGATTGCTTTCTTGCACGTCACTCCATCTCCCCCGAGGAGTTCATTCTTGTATGACACACTCTCTCTGTTCACTGGTGGATTGCTTTCTTGCTTGCGCGTCACTCCATCTCCCCTAAGGGCTGCTGTCTTGTGTGTCAGTCTACTCGCTTGTAGAATGGTTTTTTGCGCGTTGATGAACACACTTTTTATACAATAGTTATCCCTCATATTTAGTCTTTTAAACCTCTTTTGGGCTGAATTGAGTAGACTTGGACCTCATTTGATGACTTTGGATCCATTTGTGCCTAATTGTAATTTCCAGCAATACTGAGCATTTTATGCTGTCTCTGTGTTTCATGCCTATCTTGAGTTCTGAATGTCTGAAAATTTCGAGTCTTACCTTGTAGGAAAGCTGAGAGAATTATATAAAACTTTCATTCAGGGCTCCAAAGCCAATTTGGACGTCCAGAAGGTCATATGCAGCCTAGAAGCTAGAGAAGACATGCTGTCGCAGGATCCTGACCTACATGCAGTGTTTGGGCCATAACTTGAGCTGTAAATGTCATATGGACTTGAAATTGGTACCATTGGAAATCTAACAGACAGAGCTTCAATTTTTATGAAGACTGGTTAACTAGATTCTATATAGAAGATGGTCTTATTTTTACTGTCAAAGTTAGCTGATTGTTCCAGAAACCTATTGGCACTTAAATGGGCCTAACTTCCTCATGACAAGTCCAAATGAGCCCAAACCAAAGCCCAATTAAAGCTAAGGCCCATGGGAACAAGTGTGCCCTAAGGGAAATTTGGGTGTGCATGTAATTTTGGAGGTCTATATCTTCAGAAAAGGGCAGCCGAAATTGGGAATCAAGTCATTTAGATATTTTAGACAGCTTTTGAGCTTTCCTTAGTCTTTAAGTTTTCTCTTCAGATATTTTGTAAGAAATTGGCTTCTCTTGTTCATGGAGGGCTAATTCATCAAATCAATCCAGGTTTTGGCTGTTCTGATTATTGGTTTTGAGATTATGTGTTGTTGTTATTCATTTAGTTGTTAATCAAGTTCTTTCAATGCTCTAAAATATTCTATTTGAATTGTTTAATTCGGATTTGGATTATTCATGTGTTCATTGCTTAATTGCATGTGATAAAAGAGGATTGTATGGTTGATTAATGTTTCTGAGCTTTTGGATGGATTAATTACCTTGGCTGGATCATGGACTTAGGTAAAACTAGACTTGAATGTTTGCTAAATTCATTTAGTCTTAGTTAATTCCGAATTCTGGTTGCTTAACCAGTGGACATCCATAGAGGACTGAGAGGCATCTTGATGTTTTCTAAGGCCAAGAACATGGTTAATAATTGAATGGATCATTGGAAATCAATGCTGGATTAAAATCAGAATCAGCTAAGACTTGGATTGGTTGTTTTCTCTAAAAGTTTACCACTTACAATTAATTTCTGTTAAACACATGAACAAACAAAACCCCCTGTTGATATGTTTCTAAATATGATTCACTAAATAGAACAATCCTTAGGTTCGACTTAGGGCTGCCTTATGCTACAAGTAGCTTACGTAACAGACCTTAAACTTTAACTAATTTGAGAAGCCTCGGCAGCTCATCACGCGTGACTCCATCTCCCCTGAGAATTGCTTTTCTTTCCACATCAATCCATCGGCCCCGAGAGTTGCTTTCTTGCACGCCAATCCATCTCCCCCGAGGACTACGTTCTAGTGCGTCGCTCCAATAACTGGTGGTGGGCTTTCTTATGCAGCACCCCACTGGGGCCCCGAAGATTGTTCCCGTGCTCGTCACTCCTTCACCAAGTGGGATTGCTTTTCGTCTGCATCACTCTTCTCACCGGTGGATTCCTTTCTTGCAAGTCGAGTACTCCATCTCTCCCGGGGACTGCTTTCTTGCGTGTCACACAATCTCCTCCTAGCACTGCTTTCTGGCTCATCACTCCATCTTGCTGGTTGGTTGCTTTCTTGCGCTTCACTCCATCTCCCCCCGACAACTACTTCCTTTCGCATCGCTTCACTCACCGGTGAATTGCTTTCTTGCACGTCAATCTTTCTACCTGGAGGATTGCTTTCTTGCACATCATGCCACTCGCTTGTGAATTGGTTTCTTGCGCGTCACTCCATCTTGCCCAAGGACTACTTTCTTTTTTATATGAAACTCCGCGTTGCCGGATTCTTGCATGTCACTCTGTCTCCCCCTAGGAATTGCTTTCTTTTGCGACACCGATAGATTGGTTCCTTGTGCATGATGTGTCACTCGACGACTGCTTTTATTGCGCCTCACTCTACTCGTTGGTTAACCGGTTTTCTTGCGCGTCACTCTATCTCCCCCGAGAATTACTCTCTCTTGAGCGTCAATCTTTTCTTCCTCGATGATTGCTTTCTTGATGTTTTCTAAGGCCAAGAACATGGTTAATAATTGAATAGATCATTCGAAATCAATGCTGTATTAAAATCAGAATCAGTTAAGACTTGAATTAGTTGTTTTCTCTAAAAGTTTACCACTTACAATTAATTTAAACAGCGATGAACCAAAACAGGGCCCTAGGCCAGATATAGTGACTCACCAGGAAACTATCCAACCCCAGATACAGTGAATCAGAAGAAAAATATCTGAGTTTGAAACAGGGATGAACCGAAACAGGGTCCCGGGGCAGATATAGTGACTCACCAGGAAACTGTCCAGCCTCAGATACATTGAACCATAAGAAAAATATCTGAGTTAGAAACAGGGATGAACCGAAAATGGGTCCCGGGGCAGATATAGTGACTCACCAGGAATCTATCCAGTCCTAGATACAATGAATTATAAGAAAAATATCCGAGTTAGAAACATTTAGAAACAGGGATGAACCGAAACAGGGCCCCGGGACAGATATAGTGACTCACCAGGAAACTGTCCAGCCCCAGATACAGTGAACCAAAAGAAAAATATCCAAGTTAGAAACAGTTAGAAACAGGGATGAACCGAAATAGGGTCCCGGGGCAGATATAGTGACTCACCAGGAAATTGTCCAGCCCCAGATACAGTGAACCATAAGAAAAATATCCGAGATAGAAACAGTTAGAAACAGGGATGAACCGAAAACGGGTCCCGGGGCAGATATAGTGACTCACTAGGAATCTGTCCAGTCCTAGATACAGTTAACTATAAGAAAAATATCCGAGTTAGAAACATCTAGAAACAGGGATGAATCGAAACAGGGTCCCGGGGCAGATATAGTGACTCACCAGGAAACTGTTCAACCCCAGATACAGTGAACCAAAAGAAAAATATCCGACTTAGAAACAGTTAGAAACTGGGATGAACCGAAAACGGGTCCCGGGGCATATATAGTGACTCACCAGGAAACTGTCCAGCCCCAGATACAGTGAACCATAAGAAAAATATATGAGTTAAAAACAGGGATGAACCGAAAATGGGTCCCGGGGCAGATATAGTGACCCACCAGGAAACTATCCAGTCTCAGATACAGGGAACCATAAGAAAAATATCTGACTCAGATACAGGGATGAACCTAGACAAGGTCCCGTGGCAGATATAGTGACTCAACAGGAAACTGTCCCGTCCCAGATACAGTGAACCATAAGAATATTATCCAACTCAAATATAGGGATGAACCGAAACAGGGTCCCGATCCACATATAGTGACTCAACAGGAAACATTGCCGTCCCAGATACAGTGAACCATAAGAAAAATATCTGACTCAGATACAGGGATGAACCGACACAGGGTCCCGGTGCAGATATAGTGACTCACAAGGAAACTGTTCCGTCCCAGATACAGTGAACCCTAAGAAAAATATCCGAGTTAGAAACAGGGTCCCGGGACAGATATAGTGACTTACCAGAAAACTGTCCCGTCCAAGATACAATGATGCAGAAGAAAAATATCCGAGTCAAAAATAGGGATAAACCGAAACAGGGTCCCGGGCCAGATATAGTGACTCACCAGGAAACTGTCCAGCCCCAGATACAGTGAACCATAAGAAAAATATTCGAGTTAGAAACATGGATGAACCGAAACAGAGTTCCGGGGCAGATATAGTGACTCACAACGAAACAGTCCCGTCCCAGATACATTGATCCACAAGAATAATATCCGAGTGAGAAATAGGGATGAACCGAAACATGGTCCCGGGTCAGATATAGTGACTCACCAAGAAACAGTCCCGTCCCAGATACAGTAAACCATAAGAAAAATATTCGAGTTAGCAACATGGATGAACCGAAACAGGGACCCGGGGCAAATATAGTGACTCGCCAGGAAACTGTTCTGTCCCAGATACAATGAACCATAAGAAAAATATCAGAGTCAGAAACAGGGATTAACAGAAATAGGGCCCTGGGCCAGATATAGTGACTCACCAGGAAACTGTCCAGTCCTAGACACAGGGAACCATAAGAAAAATATCTGACTCAGATACAGGGATGAACCGAAACAGGGCCCAGGGCCAGATATAG
The DNA here is from genome assembly GCA_003255065.1 of Cercis canadensis. Classification (NCBI taxonomy): domain Eukaryota; kingdom Viridiplantae; phylum Streptophyta; class Magnoliopsida; order Fabales; family Fabaceae; genus Cercis; species Cercis canadensis. Next base: position 16,925 of record QAOA01004502.1, read on the forward strand.
TGACTCACCAGGAAACTGTCCAGCCCCAGATACAGTGAACCAAAAGAAAAATATCCGAGTTAGAAACAGTTAGAAACAGGGATGAACCGAAACAGGGTCCCGGGGAAGATATAGTGACTCACCAGGAAACTGTCCAGCCCCAGATACACTAAACCATTAGAAAAATATCCGAGTAAGAAACTGGGGTGAACCGAAACAGGGTCCCGGGGCAGATATAGTGACTCACCAGGAAATTGTCTAGCCGCAGATACAATAAACCATAAGAAAAATATCCGAGTTCGAAACAGGGATGAACCAAAAAGGGGTCCCGGGGCAGATATAGTGACTCACCAGAAATCTGTCCAGTCCTAGATACATTGAACTATAAGAAAAATGTCCGAGTTAGAAACATTTAGAAACAGGGATGAACCGAAACAGGGTCCCAGGGCAGATATAATGACTCATCAGGAAACCGTCCAGCCCCAAATACAGCGAACGAAAAGAAAAATATCCGAGTCCGAAACAGTTAAAAACAGGGATGAACCGAAATTGGGTCCCGGGGCAGATATAGTCACTAACCAGGAAACTGTCCAACCCCACATACGGTGAACCATATGCAAAATATCCGAGTTAGAAACAGGGATGAACCGAAAACGGGTCCCGGGGCAGATATAGTGACTCAACAGGAGTCCGTCTAGTCCTCGATACAGTTAACTAGAAGAAAAATATCCGAGTTAGAAACATTTAGAAACAGGGATGAACCGAAACAGGGCCCCGAGGCAAATACAGTGACTCACAAGGAAACTGTCCAGTACCAGACAAAGTGAACAACAAGAAAAATATCCGAGTCAGAAACAGGGATGAACCGAAACAGGCCGTAGGCCAGATATAGTGACTCAATAGGAAACTATCCAGCCCCAGATACAGTGAATTAGAAGAAAAATATCTAAGTTAGAAACAGGGATGAACCGAAACAGGGTCCCGGGGCAGATATAATGACTCACCAGGAAACTGTCCAGCCCCAGATACATTGAACCATAAGAAAAATATCTGAGTTAGAAACAGGGATGAACCGAAAATGGGTCCCGGGGCAGATAAAGTGACTCACCAGGAATCTGTCCAGTCATAGATACAGTGAATTATAAGAAAAATATCCGAGTTAGAAACATTTAGAAACAGGGATGAACCGAAACAGGGCCCCAGGGCAGATATAGTGACTCACCAGGAAACTGTCCAGCCCTAGATACAGTGAACCAAAAGAAAAATATCTGAGTTAGAAACAGGGATGAACAGAAAAACGGTCCCGGGGCAGATATAGTGACTCACCAGGAAACTGTCCAGCCCCAGATACAGTGAACCATAAGCAAAATATCCGAGTTAGAAACAGGGATGAACCGAAAACAGGTCCCGGGGCAGATATAGTGACTCACCAGGAAACTGTCCAGCCCCAGATACAGTGAACCATAAGAAAAATATCCAAGTGAGAAACAGTTAGAAATATGGATGAACCGAAAACGGGTCCAGGGGCAGATATAGTGACTCACCAGGAAACTGTCCAGCCCCAGATACAGTGAACCATAAGAAAAATATCCGAGTTAGAAATAGTTAGAAACAGGGATGAACCGAAAACGGGTCTCGAGAAAGATATATTGACTCACCAGGAATCTCTCCAGTCCTCGATACAGTGAACTATAAGAAAAGTATCCGAGTTAGAAAAAGTTAGAAACAGGGATGAACCGAAAAAGGGTCCTGGGGCAGATATAGTGACTCAGCAGGAAACTGTCCAGCCCCAGATAAAGAGAACCATAAGAAAAATATCTGACTCAGACACAGGGATGAACCGAAACAGGGTCCTGGGGCAGATATAGTGACTCACCAGGAAACTATCTAGCCCCAGATACAGTAAACCATAAGAAAAATATCCGAGTTAGAAACAGGGATGAAACGAAAACGGGTCCCGGGGCAGATATAGTGACTCACCAGAAATCTGTCTAGTCTGAGATACAATGAACTATAAGAAAAACGTCCGAGTTAGAAACATTTAGAAACAGGGATGAACCGAAACAGGGTCCCGGGGCAGATATAGTGAGTCACAAGGAAACTGCTCTGTCCCAGATACAGTGAACCGTAAGAAAAATATCCGAGTCAGAAACAGGGATGAACCGAAATAGGGCTCTGGGCCAGATATAGTGACTCACTAGGAAACTGTCCAGTCCTAGATACATTGAACTATAAGAAAAGATCCGGGTTAGAAACAGGGATGAACAGAAAACGGGTTCTGGGGCATATACACTTACTCAACAGGAATCTGTCAAGTCCTAGATACAGTGAATTATAAGTAAAATATCCAAGTTAGAAACATTTAGAAACAGGGATGAACCGAAACAGGGTCCCGAGGCAGATATAATGACTCACTAGGGAACTGTCCAGTCCAAGATAAAGTGAACCATAAGAAAAATATCCGAGTTAGAAACAGGGATGAACCGAAACATGGTCCCGGGGTAGATATAGTGACTCACCAGGACACTGTCCAGCCCCAGATACAGTGAACCATAAGAAAAATATCCGAGTTAGAAACAGGAATGAATCGAAAACGGGTCCCGGGGCAGATATAGTGACTCACCAGGAAACTGTCCAGTCCCAGATAAAGTGAACCCTAAGAAAAATATCTGAGTCAGAAACAGGGATGGACCGAAACAGGCCCTAGGCCAGATATAGCGACCCAACAGGAAACTAACCAACCCCAGATACAGTGAACCAGAAGAAAAATATCTGAGTTAGAAACAGGGACGAACCGAAAATGGGTCCCGGGGCAGATATAGTGACTCACCAGGAAACTGTCCAGCCCCAGATATAGTAAACCATAAGAAAAATATCCGATTTAGAAATAGTTAGAAACAGGGATGAACTGAAAACGGGTCTCGAGACAGATATAGTGACTCAACAGGAATCTGTCCAGTCCTCGATACAGTGAACTATAAGACAAGTATCCGAGTTAGAAACAGTTAGATACAGGGATGAACCGAAAACGGGTCCCGGGGCAGATATAGTGACTCACCAGAAATCTGTCAAGTCCTAGATACATTGAACTATAAGAAAAATTTCCGAGTTAGAAACATTTAGAAACAGGGATGAACCGAAACAGGGTCCCGGGGCAGATATAGTGACTCACCAGGAAACTGTCCAGCCCTAGAAATAGTGTACCAAAAGAAAAATATCCGAGTTAGAAACAGTTAGAAATAGGGATTAATCCAAAACGGGTCCCGGGGCAGATATAGTGACTAACTAGGAAACTGTCCAACCCACATACGGTGAACCATATGCAAAATATCCGAGTTAGAAACAGGGATGAACCGAAAACATGTCCCGAGGCAGATATAGTGACTAACCAGGAATCTGTCCAGTCATAGATACAGTGAATTATAAGAAAAGTATCTGAGTTAGAAACATTTAGAAACAGGGATGAACCGAAACAGGGCCCCGGGGCTGATATAGTGACTCACCAGGAAACTGTCCAGCCCCAGATACAGTGAACCAAAAGAAAAATATCCGAGTTAGAAACATGGATGAATAGAAAAAGGGTCCCAAGATAGATATGGTGACTCACCAGGAAACTGTCCAGCCCCAGATACAGTGAACCATAAGCAAAATATCCGAGTTAGAAACAAGGATGAACCGAAAACGGGTCCCGTGGCAGATATAGTGACTCACCAGGAAACTGTCTAGCCCCAGATACAGTGAACCATAAGAAAAATATCCGAGTTAATAACAGTTAGAAATAGGGATGAACCGAAAACGGTCCAGGGGCAGATATAGTGACACACCAGGAAACTGTCCAGCCACAGATACAGTGAACCATAAGAAAAATATCCGAGTTAGATACAGTTAGAAACAAGGATGAACCGAAAACGGGTCTCGGGACAGATATAGTGACTCACCAGGAATATGTCCAGTCCTCGATACAATGAACTGTAAGAAAAGTATCTGAGTTAGAACCAGTTAGATACAGGGATGAACTGAAAAAGGGTCCTGGGGCAGATATAGTGACTCACCAGGAAACTGTCCAGCCCCAGATAAAGAGAACCATAAGAAAAATATCTAACTCAGATACAGGGCTGAACCGAAAAAAGTTCCCGGGTCAGATATAGTGACTCACCAGGAAACTATCTAGCCCCAGATACAATAAACCATAAGAAAAATATCCGAGTTAGAAATAGTTAGAAACAGGGATGAACCGAAAACGGGTCCCGGGGCAGATATAATGACTCACTAGAAATCTGTCCAGTCTGAGATACAGTGAACTATAAGAAAAATGTCCGAGTTAGAAACATTTAGAAACAGGGATGAACCGAAAGAGAATCCCGGGGCAGATATAGTGACTGAACAATAAACTGTCCAGCCCCATATAAAGTGAACCATAAGAAAAATATCTAACTCAGATACAGGGATGAACCGAAACAGGGTCCCGGGGAAGATATAGTGACTCACTAGGAAATTGTTCCGTCCCAGATACAGTGAACCATAAGAAAAATATCCAAGTCAGAAACAGGGATGAATCGAAACAGGGCTCTAGGCCAGATATAGTGACTCACCAGGAAACTGTCCAGTCCCAGATACAGGGAACCATAAGAAAAATATTTGACTCAAAGACAGGGTTGAAACGAAACAGGGCCTAGGGCCAGATATAGTGACTCACCAAGACTTTGTCCATCCCCAGATAAAATGAACAATAAGAAAAATATCCGAGTTAGAAACAAGGATGAACCGAAAACGGGTTCTGGGGCATATACATTGACTCACCAGGAATCTGTCCAGTCCTAGATACAGTGAATTATAAGAAAAATATCCGAGTTAGAAACATTTAGAAACAGGGATGAACCGAAATAGGATCCCGGGGCAGATATAGTGACTTACCAGGAAACTGTCCAGCCCTAGATAAAATGAACCAAAAGAAAAATATCCGAGTTAGAAATAGGGATGAACAGAAAACGGGTTCCGGGGCATATACACTGACTCAACAGGAATCTGTCAAGTCCTAGATACAGTGAGTTAGAAGTAAAATATCCGAGTTAGAAACAGGGATGAACCGAAACAGGGTCCCGGGGCAGATATAGTGACTCACCAGGAAACTGTCCAGTCCCAGATAAAGTGAACCATAAGAAAAATATCCGAGTTAGAAACAGTTAGAGATAGGGATGAACCGAAAACGGGTCCCGGGGCAGATATAGTGACTAACCAGGAAACTGTCCAAACCCACATACGGTGAACCATACGCAAAATATCCGAGTTAGAAACAGAGATGAACCGAAAACGGGTCCCAAGGCAGATATAGTGACTAACCAAGAATCTGTCCAGTCATAGATACAGTGAATTATAAGAAAAGTATCTGAGTTACAAACATTTAGAAACCTGGATGAATAGAAACAGGGCCCCGGGGCAGATATAGTGACTCACCGGAAACTGTCCAGCCCCAGATACAGTGAACCAAAAGAAAAATATCCGAGTTATAAACAGGGATGAACAGAAAAAGGGTCCCGGGGAAGATATAGTGACTCACCAGGAAACCGTCCAGCCCCAGATACAGTGAACCATAAGCAAAATATCCGAGTTAGAAACAGGGATGAACCGAAAACGGGTCCCGGGGCAGATATAATGACTTACCAGGAAACTGTCTAGCCCCAGATACAGTGAACCATAACAAAAATATCCGAGTTAGAAACAGTTAGAAATAGGGATGAATCGAAAGCGGGTCCAGGGGCAGATATAGTGACTCACCAGGAAACTGTCCAGTCCCAGATACAGGGAACCATAAGAAAAATATTTGACTCAGAGACAGGGATGATACGAAACAGGGCCCAGGGCCAGATATAGTGACTCACCAAGACTTTGTCCATCCCCAGATAAAATGAACAATAAGAAAAATATCCGAGTTAGAAACAGGGATGAACCGAAAACGGGTTCTGGGGCATATACATTGACTCACCAGGAATCTGTCCAGTCCTAGATACAGTGAATTATAAGAAAAATATCCGAGTTAGAAACATTTAGAAACAGGGATGAACCGAAATAGGATCCCGGGGCAGATATAGTGACTTACCAGGAAACTGTCCAGCCCCAGATAAAATGAACCATAAGAAAAATATCCGAGTTAGAAACAGGGATGAACAGAAAACGGGTTCCGGGGCATATACACTGACTCACCAGGAATCTGTCAAGTCCTAGATACAGTGAGTTATAAGTAAAATATCCGAGTTAGAAACATTTAGAAACAGGGATGAACCGAAACAGGGTCCCGGGGCAGATATAGTGACTCACCAGGAAACTGTCCAATCCCAGATAAAGTGAACCATAAGAAAAATATCCGAGTTAGAAACAGTTAGAAATAGGGATGAACCGAAAACGGGTCCTGGGGCAGATATAGTGACTAACCAGGAAACTGTCCAAACCCACATACGGTGAACCATACGCAAAATATCCGAGTTAGAAACAGAGATGAACCGAAAACGGGTCCCGAGGCAGATATAGTGACTAACCAAGAATCTGTCTAGTCATAGATACAGTGAATTATAAGAAAAGTATCTGAGTTAGAAACATTTAGAAACCTGGATGAATAGAAACAGGGCCCCGGGGCAGATATAGTGACTCACCAGGAAACTGTCCAGCCCCAGATACAGTGAACCAAAAGAAAAATATCTGAGTTAGAAACAGGGATGAACAGAAAAAGGGTCCCGGGGAAGATATAGTGACTCACCAGGAAACCGTCCAGCCCCAGATACAGTGAACCATAAGCAAAATATCCGAGTTAGAAACAGGGATGAACCGAAAACGGGTCCCGGGACAGATATAGTGACTCACCAGGAAACTGTCTAGCCCCAGATACAGTGAACCATAACAAAAATATCCGAGTTAGAAACAGTTAGAAATAGGGATGAATCGAAAGCGGGTCCAGGGACAGATAAAGTGACACACCAGGAAACTGTCCAGCCCCAGATACAGTGAACCGTAAGAAAAATATCCGAGTTAGAAACAGTTAGAAACAGGGATGAACCAAAAACGGGTCTTGGGACAGATATAGTGACTCACCAGGAATCTGTCCAGTCCTCGATAAAGTTAACTATAAGAAAAGTATCCGAGTTAGAAACAGTTAGATACAGGGATGAGCCGAAAAAGGGTCCTGGGGCAGATATAGTGACTCACCAGGAAACTGTCCAGCCCCAGATAAAGAGAACCATCTGAAAAATATTTGACTCAGATACAGGGATGAACCGAAACTGGGTCCCGGGGCAGATATAGTGACTCACCAGGGAACTATCTAGCCCTAGATACAATAAACCATAAGAAAAATATCCGAGTTAGAATAGTTAGAAATAGGGATGAACCGAAAACGGATCCCGGGGCAAATATTGTGACTCACTAGAAATCTGTCCAGTCTGAGATACAGTGAACTATAAGAAAAATGTCCGAGTTAGAAACATTTAGAAACAGGGATGAACCGAAAGAGGGTCCCGGGGCAGATATAGTGACTCAACAGGAAACTGTCCAGCCCCAGATAAAGTGAACCATAAGAAAAATATCTGACTCAGATACAGGGATGAACCGAAACAAGGTCCCAGGGCAGATATGGTGACTCACCAGGAAATTGTTCTGTCCCAGATACAGTGAACCATAAGAAAAATATCCAAGTCAGAAATAGGGATGAATCGAAACAGGGCTCTAGGCCAGATATAGTGACTCACCAGGAAACTGTCCAGTCCCAGATACAGGGAACCATAAGAAAAATATTTGACTCAGATACAGGTATGAAACGAAACAGGGCCTAGGGCCAGATATAGTGACTAACCAAGAATTTGTCCATCCCCAGATAAAATGAACAATAAGAAAAATATTCGAGTTAGAAACAGGGATGAACCGAAAACGGGTTCCGGGGCATATACAGTGACTCACCAGGAATCTGTCAAGTCCTAGATACAGTGAATTATAAGAAAAATATCCGAGTTAGAAACATTTAGAAACAGGGATGAACCGAAATAGGATCCCGGGGCAGATATAGTGACTTACCAGGAAATTGTCCAGTCCCAGATAAAGTTAACCATAAGAAAAATATCCGAGTCAGAAATAGGGATGAACCGAAACAGGGCCCTGGCCCATATATAGTGACTCACTAGGAAACTATCCAGCCCCAGATACAGTGAACCAGAAGAAAAATATCCGAGTTAGAAACAGGGATGAAAAGAAAACGGGTCCCGGGGCAAATATAGTGGCTCAACAGGAAACTGTCCTGCCCCAGATAAATTGAACCGTAAGAAAAATATCCGAGTTAGAAACAGGGATGAAAAGAAAACGGGTTCCGGGGCATATACATTGACTCACCAGGAATCTGTCAAGTCCTAGATACAGTGAATTATAAGTAAAATATCCGAGTTAGAAACATTTAGAAACAGGGATGAACCGAAATAGGATGTCGGGGCAGATATAGTGACTAACCAGGAAACTGTCCAAACCCACATACGGTGAACGATATGCAAAATATCCGAGTTAGAAACAAGGATGAACCGAAAACTGGTCCCGTGGCAGATATAGTGACTAACAAGGAATCTGTCCAGTCATAGATACAGTGAATTATTAGAAAAGTATCTGAGTTAGAAACATTTAGAAACATGGATGAACTGAAACAGGGCCACGGGGCAGATATAGTGACTTACCAGGAAACTGTCTAGTCCCAGATAAAGTTAACCATAAGAAAAATATCAGAGTTAGAAACAGTTAGAAAGAGGGATGAACCGAAAACGGGTCCTGGGGAAGATATAGTGACTAACCAGGAAACTGTCCAAACCCAGATACGGTGAACCATATGCAAAATATCCGAGTTAGAAACAGGGATGAACCGAAAACGGGTCCCGAGGCAGATATAGTGACTAACAAGGAATCTGTCCAGTCATAGATACAGTGAATTATAAGAAAAGTATATGAGTTAGAAACATTTAGAAACAGGGATGAACCGAAACAGGGCCCCGGGGTAGATATAGTGACTCACCAGGAAACTGTTCCGTCCCAGATACAGTGAACTATAAGAAAAATATCCAAGTCAGAAACAGGGATGAATCGAAACAGGGCTCTAGGCCAGATATAGTGACTCACCAGGAAACTGTCCAGTCCCAGATACAGGGAACCATAAGAAAAATATCTGACTCAGATACAGGAATAAAACGAAACAGGGCCCAGGGCCAGATATAGTGACTCACCAAGAATTTGTCCATCCCCAGATAAAATGAACAATAAGAAAAGTATCCAAGTTAGAAACAGGGATGAACCGAAAACGGGTTCCGGGGCATATACATTGACTCACCAGGAATCTGTTCAGTCCTAGATACAGTGAATTATAAGAAAAATATCCAAGTTAGAAAAATTTAGAAACAGGGATGAACCGAAATAGGGTTCCAGGGCAGATATAGTGACTTATCAGGAAACTGTCCAGTCCCAGATAAAGTTAACCATATGAAAAATATCTGAGTCAAAAATAGGAATGAACCGAAACAGGGCCCTGGGCCAGATATAGTGACTCACTAGGAAACTATCCAGCCCCAGATACAGTGAACCAGAAGAAAAATATACGTGTTAGAAACAGGGATGAACCGAAACAGGGTCCCGGGGCAGATATAGTGGCTCACCAGGAAACTGTCCTGCCCTAGATAAATTGAACCATAAGAAAAATATCCGAGTTAGAAACAGGGATGAACAGAAAACGGGTACCGGGGCATATACACTGACTCACCAGGAATCTGTCAAGTCCTAGATACAGTGAATTATAAGTAAAATATCCGAGTTAGAAACATTTAGAAACAGGGATGAACCGAAATAGGATCCCAGGGCAGATATAGTGACTCACCAAGAAACTGTCCAGTCCCAGATAAAGTGAACCATAAGAAAAATATCAGAGTTAGAAACAGTTAGAAATAGGGATGAACCGAAAACGGGTCCCAGGGCAGATATAGTGACTAACCAGGAAACTGTCCAAACCCAGATACGGTGAACCATATGCAAAATATTCGAGTTAGAAACAGGGATGAACCGAAAACGGGTCCCGAGGCAGATATAGTGACTAACAAGGAATCTGTCCAGTCATAGATACAGTGAATTATAAGAAAAGTATCTGAGTTAGAAACATTTAGAAACAGGGATGGACCGAAACAGGGCCCCGGGGCAGATATAGTAACTCACCAGGAAACTGTCCAGCCCCAGATACAGTGAACCAAAAGAAAAATATCCGAGTTAGAAACAGGGATGAACAGTAAAAGGGTCCCGGGGAAGATATAGTGACTCACCAGGAAACTGTCCAGCCCCAGATACAGTGAAACATAAGCAAAATATCCGAGTTAGAAACAGGGATGAACCAAAAACGGGTCCCGGGACAGATATAGTGACTCACCAGGAAACTGTCTAGCCCCAGATACAGTGAACCATAACAAAAATATCCGAGTTAGAAACAGTTAGAAATAGGGATGAATCGAAAACGGGACCAGGGGCAGATATAGTGACATACCAGGAAACTGTCCAGCCCCAGATACAGTGAACCATAAGAAAAATATTCGAGTTAGAAACAGTTAGAAATAGGGATGAACCGAAAACGGGTCTCGGGACAGACATAGTGGCTCACCAGGAATCTGTCCAGTCCTCGATAAAGTGAACTAGAAGAAAAGTATCCAAGTTAGAAACAGTTAGATACAGGGATGAGCCGAAAAAGGGTCCTGGGGCAGATATAGTGACTCACCAGGAAACTGTCCAGCCCCAGATAAAGAGAACCATCAGAAAAATATCTGACTCAGATACAGGGATGAACCGAAACAGGGTCCCGGGGCAGATATAGTGACTCACCAGGAAACTATCTAGCCCCAGATATAATAAACCATAAGAAAAATATCCGAGTTAGAATAGTTAGAAACAGGGATGAATCGAAAACGGGTTTCGGGGCAGATATAGTGACTCACTAGAAATCTGTCCAGTATGTGATACAGTGAACTATAAGAAAAATGTCCAAGTTAGAAACATTTAGAAACAGGGATGAACCGAAACAGGGTCCCGGGGCAGATATAGTGACTCAACAGGAAACTGTCCAGCCCTAGATAAAGTGAACCATAAGAAAAATATCTGACTCAGAGATAGGGATGAACCGAAACAGGCTCCCGGGGCAGATATAGTGACTCACCAGGAAACTGTTCTGTCCCAGATACAATGAACCATAAGAAAAATATCCAAGTCAAAAACAGGGATGAATCGAAACAGGGCTCTAGGCTAGATATAGTGACTCACCAGGAAACTGTCCAGTCCCAGATACAGGGAACCATAAGAAAAATATCTGCCTCAGATACAGGGATGAAACGAAACAGGGCCCAGGGCCAGATATAGTGACTCACCAAGAAACTGTCCATCCTCAGATAAAATGAACAATAAGAAAAATATCCGAGTTAGAAAAAGGGATGAACCGAAAACGGGTTCCGGGGCATATACAGTGACTCACCAGGAATCTATCAAGTCCTAGATACAGTGAATTATAAGAAAAATATCCAAGTTAGAAACATTTAGAAACAGGGATTAACCGAAATAGGGTCCCAGGGCAGATATAGTGACTTACCAGGAAACTTTCCAGTCCCAGATAAAGTTAACCATAAGAAAAATATCCGAGTTAGAAATAGGGATGAACCGAAACAGGGCCCTGGGCCAGATATAGTGACTCACTAGGAAACTATCCAGCCCCAGATACAGTGTACCAGAAGAAAAATATCCGAGTTAGAAATAGGGATGAACCGAAATAGGGTCCCGAGGGAGATATAGTGGCTCACCAGGAAACTGTCCTGCCCCAGAAGATAACATGAACCACAAGAAAAATATCCGAGTTAGAAACAGGTATGAACAGAAAACGGGTTCCGGGGCATATACACTGACTCACCAGGAATCTGTCAAGTCCTAGATACAGTGAATTATAAGTAAAATATCCGAGTTAGAAACATTTAGAAACAAGGATGAACCGAAACAGGGTCCCAGGGCAGATATAGTGACTCACCAGGAAACTGTCCAGCTCAGATAAAGAGAACCATAAGAAAAATATCTGACTCAGATATAGGGATGAACCGAAACAGGGTCCCGGGGCAGATATAGTGACTCACTAAGAAACTATCTAGCCCCAGATACAATAAACGATAAGAAAAATATCCAAGTTAGAATAGTTAGAAACAGGGATGAACCGAAAACGGGTCTCGGGGCAGATATAGTGACTCACTAGAAATCTGTCCAGTCTGAGATACAGTGAACTATAAGAAAAATGTCTGAGTTAGAAACATTTAGAAACAGGGATGAACCGAAACAGGATTCCGGGGCAGATATAGTGACTCAACAAGAAACTGTCCAGCCCCAGATAAAGTGAACCATAAGAAAAATATCTGACTCAGATACAGGGATGAACCGAAACAGGGTCCCGGGGCAGATATAGTGACTCACCAGGAAACTGTTCTGTCCAGATACAGTGAACCATAAGAAAAATATCCAAGTCAGAAACAGGGATGAATCGAAACAGGGCTCTAGGCCAGATATAGTGACTCACCAAGAAACTGTCCATCCCCAGATAAAATGAACATTAAGAAAAATATCCGAGTTAGAAAAAGGGATGAACCAAAAACGGGGTCCGGGGCATATACAGTGACTTACCAAGAATCTATCAAGTCCTAGATACAGTGAATTATAAGAAAAATATCCAAGTTAGAAACATTTAGAAACAGGGATGAACCGAAAACGGGTCTCGGGGCAGATATAGTGACTCACTAGAAATCTGTCCAGTCTGAGATACAGTGAACTATAAGAAAAATGTCTGAGTTAGAAACATTTAGAAACAGGGATGAACCGAAACAGGATTCCGGGGCAGATATAGTGACTCAACAAGAAACTGCCCAGCCCCAGATAAAGTGAACCATAAGAAAAATATCTGACTCAGATACAGGGATGAACCGAAACAGGGTCCCGGGGCAGATATAGTGACTCGCCAGGAAACTGTTCTGTCCAGATACAGTGAACCATAAGAAAAATATCCAAGTCAGAAACAGGGATGAATCGAAACAGGGCTCTAGGCCAGATATAGTGACTCACCAAGAAACTGTCCAGTCCCAGATACAGGGAACCATAAGAAAAAGATTTGACTCAGATACAGGGATGAAACGAAACAGGGCCCAGGGCCAGATATAGTGACTCACCAAGAAACTGTCCATCCCCAGATAAAATGAACATTAAGAAAAATATCCGAGTTAGAAAAAGGGATGAACCAAAAACGGGTTCCTGGGCATATACAGTGACTTACCAAGAATCTATCAAGTCCTAGATACAGTGAATTATAAGAAAAATATCCAAGTTAGAAACATTTAGAAACAGGGATGAACGGAAATAGGGTCCCAGGGCAGATATAGTGACTTACCAGGAAACTATACAGTCCCAGATAAATTTAACCAAAAGAAAAATGTCCGAGTCAGAAATAGGGATGAACCGAAACTGGGCCCTGGGCCAGATATAGTGACTCACTAGGAAACTATCCAACCACAGATACAGTGAACCAGAAGAAAAATATCCGAGTTAGAAACAGGGATGAACCGAAATAGGGTCCCGGGGTAGATATAGTGGCTCACTAGGAAACTGTCCACCCCAGATAACATGAACCATAATAAAATATCCGGGTTAAAAACAGGGATGAACAGAAAACGGGTTCCGGGGCATATACACTTACTCACCAGGAATCTGTCAAGTCCTAGATACAGTGAATTATAAGTAAAATATCCGAGTTAGAAACATTTAGAAACAGGGATGAACCGAAACAGGGTCCCGGGGCAGATATGGTGACTCACAAGGAAACTGTCCAGCCCAGATAAAGAGAACCATAAGAAAAATATCTGACTTAAATACAGGGATGAACCGAAACAGGGTCCCGGGGCAGATCTACTGACTCACCAGGAAACTATCTAGCCCCAGATACAATAAACCATAAGAAAAATATCCGAGTTAGAATAGTTAGAAACAGGGATGAACCGAAAACGGATCCCGGGGCAGATAAAGTGACTCACTAGAAATCTGTCCAGTCTGAGATACAGTAAACTATAAGAAAAATGTCCGAGTTAGAAACATTTAGAAGCAGGGATGAACCGAAACAGCGTCCCGGGGCAGATATAGTGACTCAACAGGAAACTGCCCAGCCCTAGATAAAGTGAACCATAAGAAAAATATCTGACTTAGATACAGGGATGAACCGAAACAGAGTCTCGGGGCAGATATAGTGACTCACCAGGAAACTGTTCTGTCCCAGATACAGTCAACCATAAGAAAAATATCCAAGTCAGAAACAGGGATGAATCGAAACAGGGCTCTTGGCCAGATATAGTGACTCACCAGGAAACTGTCCAGTCCCAGATACAGGGAAGCATAAGAAAAATATCTGATTCAGATACAGTGCGGAAACGAAATAGGGCCCAGGGCCAGATATAGTGACTCACCAGGAATCTGTCAAGTGCTAGATACAGTGAATTATAAGTAAAATATCCCGAGTTAGAAACATTTAGAAACAGGGATGAACCGGAACAGGGTCCCGGGGCAGATATAGTGACTCACCAGGAAACTGTCCAGTCCCAGATAAAGTGAACCATAAGAAAAATATCTGAGTTAGAAACAGTTAGAAATAGGGATGAACCGAAAACGGGTCCCGGGGCAGATATAGTGACTAACCAGGAAACTGTCCAAACCCACATACAGTGAACCATATGCAAAATATCCGAGTTAGAAACAGGGATGAACCGAAAACGGGTCCCGAGGCAGATATAGTGACTAACCAGGAATCTCTCCAGTCATAGATACAGTGAATTATAAGAAAAGTATCTGAGTTAGAAACATTTAGAAACAGGGATGAACCGAAACAGGGCCCCGGGGCAGATATAGTGACTCACCAGGAAACTGTCCAGCCCCAGATACAGTGAACCAAAAGAAAAATATCCGAGTTAGAAATAGGGATGAACAGAAAAAGGTTCCCGGGGTAGATATAGTGACTCACCAGGAAACTGTCCAGCCCCAGATACAGTGAACCATAAGCAAAATATACGAGTTCGAAACAGGGATGAACCGAAAACGGGTCCCGGGGAAGATATAGTGACTCACCAGCAAACTGTCTAGCCCCAAATACAGTGAACCATAACAAAAATATCCGAGTTAGAAATAGTTAGAAATAGGGATGAATCGAAAACGGGTCCAGGGGCAGGTATAGTGACACACCAGGAAACTGTCCAGCCCCAGATACAGTGAACCATAAGAAAAATATCCGAGTTAGAGACAGTTAGAAACAGGGATGAACCGAAAACGGGTCTCGGGACAGATATATTGACTCACCAGGAATCTGTCCAGTCCTCGATAAAGTGAACTATAAGAAAAGTATCCGAGTTAGAAACAGTTAGATACAGGGATGAGCCGAAGAAGGGTCGTGGGGCAGATATAGTGGCTCACCAGGAAACTGTCTAGCCCCAGATAAAGAGAACCATAAGAAAAATATCTGACTCAGATACAAGGATGAACCGAAATAGGGTCCTAGGGAAGATATAGTGACTCACCAGGAAACTGTTCTGTCCCAGATACAGTGAACCATAAGAAAAATATCCAAGTCAGAAACAGAGATGAATCGAAACAGGGCTCTAGGCCAGATATAGTTACTCACCAGGAAACTGTCCAGTCCCAGATACAGGGACCCATAAGAAAAATATCTGACTCAGATACAGGGATAAAACGAAACAAGGCCTAGGGCCAGATGTAGTGACTCACCAAGAAACTGTCCATCCCCAGTTAAAATGAACAATAAGTAAAATATCCGAGTTAGAAATAGGGATGAACCGAAAACGGGTTCCGGGGCATATACAGTGACTCACCAGGAATCTGTCAAGTCCTAGATACAGTGAATTATAAGAAAAATATCCGAGTTAGAAACATTTAGAAACAGGGATGAACCAAAATAGGGTCCCAGGGCAGATATAGTGACTTACTAGGAAACTGTCCAATCCAAGATAAAGTTAACCATAAGAAAAATATCCGAGTCAGAAATAGGGATGAACTGAAATAGGGCCCTGGGCCAGATATAGTTACTCACTAGGAAACTATCCAGCCCCAGATAAAGTGAACCATAAGAAAAATATCTGACTCAGATACAGGGATGAACCGAAACAGGGTCCCGGGGCAGATATAGTGGCTCACCAGAAAAATGTCCAGCCCCAGATAAAATGCACCAGAAGAAAAATATCCGAGTTAGAAACAGGTATGAACAAAAAATGGGTTTCGGGGCATATACACTGACTCACCAGGAATCTGTCAAGTCCTAGATACAGTGAATTATAAGTAAAATATCTGAGTTAGAAATATTTAGAAACAGGGATGAACCGAAATAGGGTCCTGGGGCAGATATAGTGAACCATAAGAAAAATATCAAAGTTAGAAACAGTTAGAAATAGGGATGAACCGAAAACGGGTCGCGGGGCAGATATAGTGACTAACCAAGAAACTGTCCAAACCCACAGATGGTGAACCATATGCAAAATATCCGAGTTAGAAACAGGGATGAACCGAAAATGGGTCCCAAGGCAGATATAGTGACTAACCAAGAATCTGTCCAGTCTTAGATACAATGAATTATAAGAAAAGTATCTGAGTTAGAAACATTTACAAACAGGGATGAACCAAAACAGGGCCCCGGGGCAGATATAGTGACTCACCAGGAAACTGTCCAGCCCCAGATACAGTGAACCAAAAGAAAAATATCCGAGTCAGAAATAGGGATGAACCGAAACAGGGCCCTGGGCCAGATATAGTGACTCACTAGGAAACTATCCAGCCACAGATATAGTGAACCAGAAGAAAAATATCTGAGTTAGAAACAGGGATGAACAGAAAACGGGTTCCAGGGCATATACACTGACTCACCAGGAATCTGTCAAGTCCTAGATACAGTGAATTATCAGTAAAATATCCGAGTTAGAAACATTTAGAAACAGGGATGAACCGAAACAGGGTCCCGGGGCAGATATAGTGACTCACCAGGAAACTGTCCAGCCCAGATAAGAAGAACCATAAGAAAAATATCTGACTCAGATAAAGGGATGAACCGAAACAGGGTCCCGGGGCAGATATGGTGACTCACCAGGAAACTGTTCTGTCCCAGATACAGTGAACCATAAGAAAAATATCCAAGTCAGAAACAGGGATGAATCGAAACAGTGCTCTAGGACAGATATAGTGACTCACCAGGAAATTATCCAGTCCCAGATATAGGGAACCATAAGAAAAATATCTGATTCAGATACAGGGATGAAACGAAACAGGGCCCAGGGCCAGATATAGTGACTCACCAGGAATCTGTCATGTCCTAGATACAGTGAATTATAAGTAAAATATCCGAGTTAGAAACATTTAGAAACAGAGATGAACCGAAACAGGGCTCCGTGGAAAATATAGGGACTCACCAGGAATCTGTCATGTCCTAGATACAGTGAATTATAAGTAAAATATCCGAGTTAGAAACATTTAGAAACAGGGATGAACCGAAACAGGGCCCCGTGGAAAATATAGGGACTCACCAGAAAACTATCCAGTCCTAGATAAAGTGAACCATAAGAAAAATATCCGAGTTAGAAACAGTTAGAAATAGGGATGAACCGAAAACGGGTCCCGGGGCAGATATGGTGACTAACCAGGAAACTGTCCAAACCCACATACGGTGAACCATATGCAAAATATCCGAGTTAGAAACAGGGATGAACCGAAAACGGGTCCCGAGGCAGATATAGTGACTAACCAGGAATCTGTCCAGTCATAGATACAGTGAATTATAAGAAAAGTATCTGAGTTAGAAACATTTAGAAACAGGGATGAACCGAAACAGGGCCCCGGGGCAGATATAGTGACTCAACAGGAAACTGTCCAGCCCCAGATACAGTGAACCAAAAGAAAAATATCCGAGTTAGAAACAGGGATGAACAGAAAAAGGGTCCTGGGGTAGATATAGTGACTCACCAAGAAACTGTCTAGCCCCAGATACAGTGAACCATAAGCAAAATATCTGAGTTAGAAATAGGGATGACCGAAAACTGGTCCCGGGGAAGATATAGTGACTCACCAGGAAACTGTCTAGCCCCAGATACAGTGAACCATAACAAAAATATCCAAGTTAGAAACAGTTAGAAATAGGGATGAATAGAAAACGGATCAAGGGGCAGATATAGTGACACACCAGGAAACTGTCCAGCCCCAGTTACAGTGAACCATAAGAAAAATATCCGAGTTAGAGACAGTTAGAAACAGGGATGAACCGAAAACGGGTCTCGGGACAGATATAGTGACTCACCAGGAATCTGCCCAGTCCTCGATAAAGTGAACTATAAGAAAAGTACCCAAGTTAGAAACAGTTAGATACAGGGATGAGCCGAAAAAGGGTCGTGGGGCAGACATAGTGACTCACCAGGAAACTGTCCAGCCCCAGATAAAGAGAACCATAAGAAAAATATCTGACTCAGATACAGGGATGAACCGAAACAGGGTCCCGGGGCAGATATAGTGACTTTCCAGGAAATTGTTCTGTCCCAGATACAGTGAACCATAAGAAAAATATCCAAGTCAGAAACAGAGATGAATCGAAACAGGGCTCTAGGCCAGATATAGTGACTCACCAGGAAACTGTCCAGTCCCAGATACAGGGACCCATAAGAAAAATATCTGACTCAGATACAGGGATGAAACGAAATAGGGCCCAGGGCCAGATATAGTGACTCACCAAGAAACTGTCTATCCCCAGATAAAATGAACAATAAGAAAAATATCCGAGTTAGAAACAGGGATGAACCGAAAACGTGTTCCGGGGCATATACACTGACTCACCAGGAATCTGTCAAGTCCTAGATACAGTGAATTATAAGAAAAATATCCGAGTTACAAACATTTAGAAACAGGGATGAACCGAAATAGGGTCCCAGGGTAGATATAGTGACTTACTAGGAAACTGTCCAATCCCAGATAAAGTTAACCGTAAGGAAAATATCCGAGTCAGAAATAGGGATGAACTGAAACAGGGCCCTGGGCCAGATATAATGAGTCACTAAGAAACTATCCAGCCTCAGATACAGTAAACCAGAAGAAAAATATCCGAGTTAGAAACAGGGATGAACCGAAACATGGTCCCGGGGCAGATATAGTGGCTCACCAGGAAACTGTCTAGCCCCAGATACAGAGAACCATGAGAAAAATATCCGAGTTAGAAACAGTTAGAAATAGGGATGAACCGAAAACGGGTCCAGGGGCAGATATAGTGACACACTAGGAAACTGTCCAGCCCCAGATACAGTGAACCCTAAGAAAAATATCCGAGTTAGAAACAGTTAGAAACAGGGATGAACCGAAAACGGGTCTTGGGACTGATATAGTGAATCACCAGGAATCTGTCTAGCCCCAGATACAGTGAACCATAAGAAAAATATCCGAGTTAGAAACATTTAGAAACAGGGATGAACCGAAACAGGGTCCCGGGGCAGATATTGTGACTCAACAGGAAACTGTCCAGCCCCAGATAAAGTGAACCATAAGAAAAATATCTGACTCAGATACAGGGATGAACCGAAACAGGGTCCCGGGGCAGATATAGTGACTCTCTAGGAAACTGTTCTGTCCCAGATACAGTGAACCATAAGAAAAATATCCAAGTCAGAAACAGGGATGAATCGAAACAGGGCTCTAGGCCAGATATAGTGACACACCAGGAAACTGTCTAGTTCCAGATACAGGGAACCATAAGAAAAATTTATGACTCAGATATAGGGATGAAACGAAACAGGGCCCAGGGCCAGATATAGTGACTCACCAAGAAACTGTCCATCCCCAGATAAAATGAACAATAAGAAAAATATCCGAGTTAGAAATAGGGATGAACCGAAAACGGGTTCCGGGGCATATACAGTGACTCACTTGGAATCTGTCGAGTCCTAGATACAGTGAATTATAAGAAAAATATCCGAGTTAGAAACATTTAGAAACAGTGATGAACCGAAATAGGGTCCCAGGGCAGATATAGTGACTTACCAAGAAACTGTCCAGTCCCAGATAAAGTTAACCATAAGAAAAATATCCGAGTCAGAAATTGGGATCAACCGAAACAAGGCCCTGGGCCAGATATAGTGACTCACTAGAAAACTATCCAGCCCCAGATACAGTGAACCAGAAGAAAAATATCCTAGTTAGAAACAGGGATGAACCGAAACAGGGTCCCGGGGCAGATATAGTGGCTCACCAGGAAACTGTCCAGCCCCAGATAAAATGAACCATAAGAAAAATATCCGAGTTAGAAACAGGGATGAACAGAAAACAGGTTCCGGGGCATATACACTGACTCACCAGGAATCTGTCAAGTCCTAGATACAGTGAATTATAAGTAAAATATCCGAGTTAGAAACATTTAGAAACAGGGATGAACCGAAATAGGGTCCCGGGGCAGATATAGTGACTCACTAGGAAACAGTCCAGCCCAGATAAAGAGAACCATAAGAAAAATATCTGACTCAGATACAGGGATGAACCGAAACATGGTCCCGGGGCAGATATAGTGACTCACCAGGAAACTATCTAGCCCCAGATACAATAAACCATAAGAAAAATATCCGAGTTAGACTAGTTAGAAAAAGGGATGAACCGAAAACGGGTCCCGGGGCAGATATAGTGACTCACTAGACATCTGTCCAGTCTGAGATACAGTGAACTATAAGAAAAATGTCCGAGTTAGAAACATTTAGAACCAGGGATGAACCGAAACAGGGTCCAGGGGCAGATATAGTGACTCAACAGGATACTGTCCAGCCCCAGATAAAGTGAACCATAAGAAAAATATCTGACTCAAATACAGGGATGAACCGAAACAGGGTCCCGGGGCAGATATAGTGACTCACCAGGAAACTGTTCTGTCCCAGATACAGTGAACCATAAGAAAAATATCAAAGTCAGAAACAGGGATGAATCGAAACAGGACTCTAGGCCAAATATAGTGACTCACCAGGAAACTGTCCAGTCCTAGATAAAGTGAACCATAAGAAAAATATCAGAGTTAGAAACAGTTAGAAATAGGGATGAACCGAGAACGGGGTGTCTGGATACCAAACTGTGGGATGACCTTGGTTATCTCAATCGGGTGAACCCTTAGCAAGGAAGGATCCTTGGTAAGTTCAAGTTCAAGTTCTTTGCCCAAGAACAACAGGGAAGCTCTCAATCCAGAGAAACTCAATAATTCAGAAACTGAATACTATTAATCTCCAAAACTGTTTTGCAAAGGCATACACGAATTCCTTATATAGGCAATTCGGCTAGGAGGCTACAAGCTATGATGGATCCTCTAAGAAAGTTAATAAAACCCTAATACCCAGTTTGGCCCATAGA
>QAOA01004502.1:38526-55555 GCA_003255065.1 Cercis canadensis
GATATCATAAAAATATTCAATTACGAATTAATATGGAATAAATAATCATTCCAATGAAACAAATAAGTTATTTTACACAAATACAGACACACACACACAGATATATATATATATATATATATATATATATATGTTAAATAATGAGTGAATTTTATATAAATGAATTAGATATCATTCACTTGGTATTTAGTTAGCTCTTTAGTTGTTTATCGGTTTTATTCTTGTGCTTCTGTGTTTGCTTAAATCTTGGTTTTTAATTTTTTTGCCAATTCCCAGGATCAAACATTGGTTTTAAATTTCTGGCTAATTCTCAAGGTCAAATAATGATTTTAAATTTCTTGCCAATTCCCAAGCTCAAATCTTGATTTTAAATTTCTTACTAATTCCCATGCTCGAATCTTGGTCTTTTTGGATCTAGTATATCTTTCGCATCATGAGTTATCTTGAATAATGACAATTGTCTTTTCCTTTATCACAGGCAAAATACTTATTTACTTTCTTTACATGTTTCCTACATGATGACATGAAAATATTTGTTTCTCACGTTCCTCAAATGGTAAACATGTAAAGAAATACAAACTGTAGAAACAATATTTTCAGATCTAAGTCTTCAACTAATTTTTCAATATTGAAATTTTCATTTATCATGTACTTGTAGCCAGGCTGATTATGGGTGCTAACCTAGTGTGAGTAAATTGTTTTTCTTTTTTATTTTTAAATTGGTGACCCCATTTTAAGCATATGTTTTATTATTTTGTTACATTTGGGCCACTTATTCAATTTAGAGGAGTTTGGCCGGAAATGGGTATAGGAGTACCGGAATGGTTAGGGATTTAGAGGAGAATGAGAGAAATTGAGTTATTTTTTTAAGTGAAATGATGACCCGTGAACCAGAATTTTAAAGGGTTTTAAGTGACACGGCCACAACAGGGCCGTATATTGTGGGCGTGTTGGGCTTAGGTAAGAAACACGGGAAGTTGACACGTGCATGGCAGTGGGGGTGTTGGTGTGACACGGGGGTGACATGCCTATGTATTGGGCCATGTGTAGAGTGTAGAAAATCCTTTTAAGTGACACGAGCAAGACACGGCCGTGTGTGCGACTGTGTTAGTGACATGACATGCATGGATACTTACCTAGCTATGGACATGGCCGTGTCTTCAGGTGGGTCATTTTTGGTCAATCGACACGGGAATAGACACAGCCATGTCACTTGCCGTGTTCTTTCTGGACTCTCTGTGTCATCCACACGCTTGCTGCCACAGTCGTGTGTGCTCGTATTTTCCTCCATTGGAGCTCTTTGATTTATGACTGCACTTCTCCATTGGAGCTTGGATTTCATGACCATAGAGGAGTAGAATCCTTGTAACCAAGTTAGACTCCTGATTAAATTCGGTTTTGATTTTGAGATTATGTTCTTAATTGGATTAAACTTAATGCAATTTCTTCTTCTTTGAATTTCTGTCTTGCTTTAATCTTTGTATGAATTTATGGACATCTTTGTGATTTATATGGATATTGAAGTAAGAAATAGAATTTAGATTGATTAATCTTTAATCTGTGGTTAGAATTCAAAGAAGCTATGCTATGTTAATTGATGTTCGGTTTTTAGATTAATCACTAATTGCTTAGTCTTTGTGATTACAAGATTAGTGATTGTATGTGGTTAATCGAATTCTAAGTGATAACTTAGTAGGAATAATTAGTCACAATTAGAGATTTCGGTTGTGATTAAACTCAATTAGCATTGCTACATTAAGACTTAATCACTCATGTTAATCTAGGATAAATCAAACCGGTTTTTGATGGATGTCTAGCTAGGTTACGCCTTTAATCAACTACATTAATCTTTGTTTAATTCTGCAATTTACTATTATAATCTTGTTTCAAAAATCCCCCTGTTTTTAACTTGAAATTATTGATTACACATTGCATTCCTTGTGAGACAAACCCGGATTATGCCCTCTATTGCATTCTAATTAGGGGATTTGGTTTAATTTAATTGGTTAAGCGATGACATCAATCACATACTGATCTATTCTGATTCATATCGTTTCTGGTATTGACATATCTATTATTACTTTTATCCAGTATATCCCATCTTTTTTTGCACAGCAACATCTTATTTGGGCATAAGGTCAATGGATTTTGTGCCATAGAGATAGCAGTGAATTGATATTGCATTGTACAAGATCATCACACCGCCGCAACAGTGTTACCCTAAGAAGGGAATGAAATGATTACTTATAACCATATGTCCTTTCACTTGACGATGCTTTATTGATATCAATAAACCCACATTAGTCAAGAGTTATGGATGTTGTTATTTTCAAAGATAAAACAACTTTTTTCCATTAGATGTTTAAGTTAAACTAATCTTTAAACAATAGTTGGACTATTTGTATGTTACATTTTTATGTGTTTATGTTAATTAGTAGCACTCCAAAGTCAAAGTTTATGTTAATTGGTACTACTCCAATGTGAAATATATCAAATGTTACATTTCAAATTTTGTATCTGATAGCCAATATTTGTATCGACACCATAGCAACTTTACCTGCTCGTGCATTGCACAGGCATGACACTAGATTAAAGTAAACTAGAAAAAGTAAAAATTATAAAAATCACGAATTTAAGTAAAATTGAATTAAGCCAAATTAAAAAATCATTTTTTTTCATTTTCATTTGTCTCTCTTTGCCATTTTTTTAATAAAAAAAATTTGGAAAAAATTCAAAATCATACCCGGAGAAAATACAGTTTCTACAGTTTATCTTTCTTTACATGTTTACTATTTGAAGGACATGAGAAGCAAACGCTTTCATGTTATCACGTAGGAAACATGTAAAAAAAAATAGATATGTATTTTGGTTGGGATAAATAAAAAGACAATTGTCATTATTCAAGATTAGTCATGATGCGAAAGATAAACTAGATCTAAAAAGACCAAGATTCAAGCTTGGGAATTTACAATAAATTTAAAACCAGGATTCGAGTCTTGGAATTTGAGCTTGGAAATTAGCAAGAAATTTAAAATCAGGGTTCGAGCCTGAGAATTGGCAGAAAATTTAAAAATCAAGATTCAAGCAAACATAAAAGAAAAAGAATAAAACCGATAAACAACTCAAGAACTAGCTAAATACCAAGTGAATGATATCTAATTCATTTATATAAAATGCACTCATTATTTAACATAGATATATGTGCATATATATATATATATATGTATGTATTTGTGTGTGTGTGTAAAATAATTTTTTTGTTTCATTGGAATGATTATTTATTATATATTAATTCATAATTGAATATTTTAATGATACGCTTTCTTTGAACTTTTTTTTTCATTATCATAATAATTTATTTATTTTTGTATCCCTATGTTTATCTTTATCTTTATGATTATGTTTATTAAAAAAATTAGCTAATTTATTTGGTTTATATAAGGTGTTGAATAATTTGTAAAATAGATATGGGAACAAGTTCCACATTTGATAAACTTAAGGAAGTTTGATTGCTTATAAGTCCAACCACGAGCCTATTTGTAACTTTAAGATAATGTGCTACATATGCCCTTGTTTCAAGCTCAATAAACTAGCAAGTCAAATATTTAAACTTGTTAATTGGCTTAAATGTTTCACTTATCAAAAGTAGGGAGTTTTTTTTTATTTGAGCCAATAGGTGACATGAAAACCATTGTTATACGAATAAAAGAAAATGAAACTAAAAACAAGTTGATCCATGTTTTTTTTATTGAATTTTCAAAATGAAATAAAAAATAAAAGAAAGGAAATTATTTAACAAAGTGTCTTGACTTGCTTCCTCTACAAGTTCTTACATACCCTAAATAGGGATCGAAGCCATTGTAGTTCTGAATAATAAAATTCATTATTTATTTTTTTCAAAAGGAGAACAAATATAATTTCAAAAAAATTTATGTACTTTAAAACATCATTTCTTTGGTTTTGACCCCACTATTTATTGAATAAAGAAAAAAGTAAGTAAAGAAAGTAAAATGAAGTGAAGTAAGGTAAAATAAAAATTCAGAAAGGAAATCTAAAATAATTGATTGTTCTAGCTCTCTTATCTTTATTATTCCAAAAATAAAAATAATTTAAATAGTTATAATTTGAACTCAAACATGTCAAACAGCTAATACATAACAATAAACATGATATAGAATGTCACAAATGAGTCCTAAATCCTTTCACTCATTTCTTATTGTATGCATTGTCTAAGGTCGCTAATCCTTACCTAGGTTGAATTGGGTTGGCTACCTTATATAAAGATGAATCACCCTATCCTTTGATAACAATTAAGGGACCTATGGATACTAAATGTCAAATCATATTCCTAAATGCAATATATAAATGAATTATTATAACTCTTTTTTTAAAGTCACAGAAGAAATAAAATTGAAATTACAGGGCAAGTACAAAAGAAAAGAAAGTCTTTCAGCTCTAAGTCATCAACTAATTGTTCAATATTGAAATTTTCAACTTATCATGCACTTGTAGTTAGCATTGGTCATATTTAAAGTTACTCATGAAAAACACCAAACAATAGTTAAAAGGTTTATGACCCCTAACAAAATGAACTAGAGCAAACCTCTTAACTCTCGCACACAAGAAGGATCCCAAATAAAGAGAAATAAATAAAGACTACAACTTAAAATGTTTAATAAATTACTAAACAACTTTAGCTCAATCTTGGAATGATCCTAGAACAGCCATCACATACTCAATATCACACCCAAAATAGCATAGCAACTAATTCCAAAACAATTTAATATGTGTGGAAGATGCATCCAAAAAAAAGTCTCCAATTAATGCTTAACGAAGTGCTAAAAATAAAGCAAAACAACATCCCTTTTATCTTGAAATAGTTAGTAAAATAGCACCAAAAATAAGCTAAGGGCAGCCATAGAAACAGTGCAAAAATGACATAAAAATAAGTCCAGGACGGAAACCAAATCATGCTTAAAACAATCACAAAATAGCATAGAACCAAGTCTATGATAGTACAAAATTTTTGTTCTTAAATTAGCTTTAAAGATAGCCCTAGATTAGCGACCAAAACCAACCCAAAATCAAGTAAAAACTTCTTCAAAAATAGTCCAATAGTGAACAAAATTCCCCCAAAAAAGCCTTCAAACAAAGCATTAAAATAATAAAAGAATTAACCTAAAACTCATACATATACCATCCAAAATGACATTTTCTGCAAATAGATTTCAAACCAAGAAATGATTTATTATATTTCTGAATTCCTTTTTAAATGGTTTCAACTTTTTTCCATCTTTTGAGAAAGGAAAAATTAATCTATCATTATAATTCATTTGATGACAAATATATCCTAATTTGTTTTTTCTTTTGTTAGTATCCTTGTTTTATCTTATTTTTAAATTTAATATCATTACATTGAACTACTATCTCTTGATTAATAATTTTTACTAATTGACCATCTAAAAAAGCTTCATAGACTTGTGTTAGAGATAATCTGTGATTTCATATGATATTCACAATCAAGCTCTGACATTTTTTGCAAATAGATTTCAAACCAAGAAATGAATTTTTCTTTCTAATAAGCTGCATTGCAACCATTTCTTAAAAATACTTTTGAAAAGAATACATACTTATACTATCTTTAATCTGAGAGTTTTTTACATCTCAGGTTGTTAAAGAATTCTAAATATTTTTCTTCAAAGTTTTTTATTCTCCTATATAATGTTTAATAATTTTTTTAATTAATACTTCTATATAATTTGAATAATTAATATCGGGTTTTGTTGAATTTCCTACTTCTATCCCTTGATCTTCAATAATATAATTAACCATTCATCCAATTAGTTGTCACGTGAATCCAGGGCCTTTTGACACAAATATTACAGTGTACAAAACTAATTACCTAAATGTAACACTTTTGAAAGTATTTACTCAAATATTACAGTTTTTAAAAATTTTTAAATGAAAAAAAAAACAATTCGGTGGCAGGTGGGCCCTATTGGACACGCCATGGGCCTGCCGGCGTGTCCCAATTGGCCAGATTCCCTCCCCCTTTCTAGACATGTGGGCCCCGTATTGGTGAAAAAGCTAAGTGGTGGCGTGTTGAGAAGGAACACGCCGCTCCTCTGATGACACGTCCCCATAGAAGCTGCCACGTGGCATACGACGCTTCGACTTCTCTCTGCTGGCGTGTCGGGGCCACCTGTCGTGTTTGAATGCTATATAACCTGTCCATGAAGAGTTCATTTGTGCCGAAAAAAAAATTTAGACACCATCAGCTTAGAGAGAGTCTTCGAGCGATGAGCAAAGGCGTTTTGGAGTTTTGAGTTTCCAGATTTCAGTCAACAGAGGATAAAAGTGCTTGTCTAAGGTTCTGTTCAAAGTTTGTGAAGCAATATTATATAAGGTGTGTTAAAATTTTAACTATTGTTTAATCTTAATAGTTACTTTTTTTTATGTTGTATGATTCATATATGTTAATTTGAAAGTGTTAATATAAATATAATATTATAAAATTCATGTACTGTATATGACAATTATTAATATATTTTTTTTTCACAAGATAGATAATATTAAATAATATTATGTATTTTAGCTTAATATTGTTATAATAATTGTACCTGATATATTTGGTTTAATATTTAGGATAAAAATTCTGATTTTCATATACTATAATGGTCAAGTGTATAATGGAGAGCAAAGAGTCACGTATGAAAGTGCTAATCCTGTATGCATGATGTTGAAGCATTGAATTAGACTACATAGTTTGAAGAAGGTGATACACCAAAAATTACTTCTTGCTCCCAGTACAGTGTTATCAAATATCAAATATAGATTTCCCATGTCAGCCAACCCATTGTATTATGGTGCAATTGACCTCATGGTTGATGAGGATGTAATGTGCATGTATGCAAGTCATTCAAAGCATGCTAATCTTTGAGCAATAGAGCTTTATATGGAGACGGATACTGCACAACATGATGATACCGGTGTTCAGATTGATGAAGTTGATGCAGGTGGGCCAAGTTCAATACCTTGTTCAATTCAAGGGTACAGTGAAACAAATTTTGTCCTTGATCAATGTTATCGACCACATTTTGACTCACCTGAATTTCAAACTGGCATGCCTAGTTTGAGTTAAACTCCTCAGCCACCAAAGAGCCATGACTATGGTTGTGATGATGCTTGGTTCAATTCAAATATACTCTAGGGACGGGGCATTGAGGAATATGAAACTGCTGTAAATATAGAAGGACACGACGACTTCCAAATTAGTGATGCTAATTCTCCCATTGATCCTCTTATTAGTGACGAAGATGATGAAGATGAGATCACAAAGGGAGATAAATCCTATAGTGACGAAGAAACTGAACGTAGTTTGGATTTGAATGTACATCAAGTGTGCTATGAATCTGGTGGTCCTATACCAGAAATGGTGCAGCCATTGCAGTACTGTGAACCTTCACTAGTTTATTCAGACATTAACTGGGATGCTAGCAAGTTAGTGATGACATTGGAATATCAGATGGACATGGAGCGTGGGAAAGAGGTGGAGAGTTGTCAGTTGGGCAAGAATTCTTAACAAAGAATGATGTTCAAATTGTTGTCAAAGAATACTCACTGCAAGTGCACCATTCATTCATTGTTAGGCAGTCGCATCCAACAGTGTGGAGTATTATTTGTCCAAACAAGGAGAATGGTTGTATTTGGAGACTCCGAGCTTGCCAAAGAAGTAAGAGCAGACAATGGGAGATTACAAAGTACAACGGTCCTCATACTTGCACAAATTTCATGATAACGCAAGATCACAACAAGTTGAACATGCATGTGATAGCGTCGAGCATTCATGGGATGATTAAGGAGAGTCCGGATGTGTCAATCAAGTTGATTCAAGAATGGATATTGGATGACTATGGGTACCGCGCATTGTACAGAAAAGCATGGTTAGCAAAACAAAAGTGCATCGAAAAAATGTTCGGCAAGTGGAATGAGAGCTACAACCTCTTACCTAGATGGATGGCAGCAATGATTATGGCAAATCCGAGAATTGTTGTCAAATGGTTTTTGGATAATAATCAGATCAGCAGTCATTCCAATGTTCAGGAGAAAATGTTTCGCCATGTATTTTGGACATTCCAAGCATGTGTTGATGCATTTCCCTTTTGCAAGCCTGTGATTCAAGTTGATGGAACTTTCTTGAGGGGAAAGTATCGCGGGACATTGCTGATTGCTTCAACACAGGATGGTGATAGGTCACCATTGCCTCTTGCATTTGCTATTGTCGAAGGTGAAGTGAAAGATGCTTGGACATAGTTTTTGACCTTAGTTCGTTCTCACGTGGTTCGAGATCAACAAAATTTGGCGATAATTTCTGATCGTCATGTCAATATTTTTTCTTCGATTGCAGATCCTAGTGTTGGATGGAGTCTGCCACTTGCATACAATTTCTTCTGCTTGCGGCATGTCGTTAGTAATTGGAACACGCATTTCAAGAATAAAACTCTAAAGACAAAAATAAATGCAACAGGTATGTATAACTTTCTTAGTGTGTTTGTTTTAAACTTCTCTTGCCTAATTAAAAATTTGCGTAATAATTTAATAGGCAGTCAATTTGAATCCCTTAAATTCAAAGAGTTTATGAGGGATCTACAAGTTAGATGCGAAGATAGCTGGGCATGGAAGTATGTAGAAGATATTGAAGAGGCAAAATGGACTTTACAAGGAGATATTGAGGGGAGGCGCTACGGCATGATGACAACGACATGACAGAGAATATTAATGGCACGTTGAAGGGTGTCCGCAACATGCCAATTACTGCCCTTGTTAGAGCAACATATTACAGGATGAATGCTATTTTCACCAAGAAGAGGGATCAGGCTGGTATGATGAAAGCTAGTGGGCAACGGTGGACTGAGTTTACAATGGTTAAGATGTGTGATAATTCATGCAATGCATCATCACATAAGCCTCAATTGTTATATAGGAACACCAGAGAGTTTGAGGTGGAGGAGAGATTCAATAAGAGGACCAGGACAGCTGGTCACACGTTTATTGTCAATCTGATGGAGAGATGATGTAGTTGCGGCAAGTTCAAAGCCCTCCATTTGCCATGCTCACACGCAATTTCTGCTTGTGCTTCTGCTTCGCTTGATGAGTGGTCGTATGTGGATCTAGTATACTCCATTGAAAATTTAGTCAAGGTGTATCAAGGAAAATTTGGGCCTATTGGTGGACAAGAAAATTGGCCTAAGATCAGTGGAGTACATGTTAGTCCCAACCCTGCAATGCTGAGGAAGAAAAGTCTTCCTGTTGTGAATCGCATACGGAATGAGATGGATTGACCAGATTCAAATAGTAACTTGCGATTACGATGTAGTATTTGTTGACAAGAAGGGCATAATAAGCGAAAGTGTCCCCTTAGAAGAATGTCTGATCCATGACATAGTACCATTATGCAAATTTTATGTAATATATTTTCTACGTTAAATGTTGTATTATGTACTATTTTAATTACTTGCCAATTATGTATTATGGTGTTTGCTTATATATTAATCTTTAACCATGTTGAAACTTAATCATGACGATAATGTTTAAAAACAAATATTTTATACATGTACATATTACACTGACATTAATGTTTCATGAACAGCAACAAAGTAGTGCTAACGGCGATGTCGATACAAATGTCCCCTTGTCCCACATCTAGGAGGATTTCTCGCACGTGGTGGCAGCACTTTTTCGGTAGGTTGTGTTCGTGGTGGTGTCATATCATCATATGCCTCCCCAGAGGGAAACAGTCTCGTCCCAGTCATTGCCAGATCTATGGGCGGGCGTCCTATCGAAGGAGTCATTGTGGGCAATGTCCAATCTTCCGGAAAGAGAGTTTGTGAAGAGGCTTTTGCGTATGCGTCAATCGCTGATGGAAGAACAGTAGAATCAACGCCAAATAAGTGATATGCAAGAGATAGTGCTACATAATCTGCATATGTTGGCGTTCCGAAGTAGCTCGGGTCTTGTGTGAACTGAACTGGGTTAGGCTGGTATGACACGTCAATCGAGGAAGTATGGACATCGGTGCAACGTTCAGACTATGATAAGCTCTCAGACCTCGAGCTAGAATGTTGTGGGTTCCTGGTAGAGTGTGTTACAGACTGCCGTCGATGATCGTGACTCTGATGACACAGATGCACTACCCGATGACATGGTCGCCTCAGGAGCCATTTGAGGGTGTATCACTGGCGGTAACTAACCATACTGTACAAAGACCCCGGTTAAACTTGTGACAAATGCCCGGTAGCGATCTGGAGACAGATCAGTAGGCTGATAAGTCCACCCAAGTTTAGGTCTCCAACCCTGCTGAGTTACCCCCTGCTTAGATATACCAGGCTGAGATCCACCCTGCTGAGTTCCCCAACTTGGCTGAGGAGGGTTTTGTTGAGTTCCCCAACCAAGTTGTGTGGCTTGATGATAATGAATCTGCATAATGGATCGAACTTGGAATCACTGCTTATTCAATAAATAATATACAATTTTAAAATAATTATAAAATTAACTAAAATGACAACTATACACTGACCTGTCTAGCGGCTGTGGCATTTTTAAGGTTCATCTGTTAGTGAGTTATCCATAAATACCACGGCATATACTCGGGATATACCCCAAATGGCTCATCTAAGTTAACAATGTATTCACATCGATGATCCCCCAAGAGGTTATGCTCCAAGCAATGTCCACAATGTATCATGCTTCCCTCTCATATTGATATTGTGAAGCTGTCTATTAAAAACGGTGATCTCTCGAGGAATCTGCTACCAACTCCCAAACTGGCGCATGACTCGATCTGGGTTATGGTGTTCCACGATGTGATAACATATCAATGGTACCTTAGCAGCCTAAACCTCATTTCCTGTAAAACAATAACCTGGGAGTAGTGACATCAATGCCCTGTTATATGGCTGTCATACAATCTGTTCATATCAAATACCAATAACATGATTAATATTTCAATTCTATATATAATAAACTAATCAATGACATGAAGTTGTTACTAGTAATAAATCTCCATACGTCATCATTTTCAAGCAAATCGAAGGCACGACGATATCCTTTCTGGTCCGAGCCGTACACAATATTCGTCCAATCTAACGGAAATTTCCACCTAAGAATATATCATAATATAACACTACAATTAATTAGGTTTATTACGACACAAAAATTATGTTTAATTAATTAGGTATGAGTCATACTATACATATTAATGTCACTGTAATATAATTAATATAATACTAATAACGTACAAATAAGTGTTCTTGTACTTTAATTATAAATAATTCAAAAATATGGCAAAATTATATTTACTGACCTGGTCGCAAGTGGCCCAGTCGGATCACGATCGACTCGCCTCGGAGCTATAAATGGGAATCTCTCTCATGCTCAACACTGGAGTAAAAAACAAAAGCTTGAGAAGTTATCAGCCTCTTCAAGAGAAGCATTGTAGAGAAGCAAGACAAGCTAATCCCCAGCTAAATCTCTCCACTTCGTTTAAATCTTCCAACAACTTCAAATACATTACATGCACAAAATTTCCAGTTCAATCAGGCATCAGCCACATGTCGATCAGACGGAGTATATGCACTCTGGCATATTTTTGCACTATGTCATCTATTGCATCATATGGACATTGATCAAATGTGCGAAATAGCCAACTCAACTTTAGTCTTCCACCAGTTAAACTGAGTCCGGTGGGATTACACCTAGTAAATCCTAACAAATATTACTCCACGCATAACCAGTATACTCTGTCACTGCCTTTCCATCTATAGGTAGACCAATTAATATCTCCACATTTTGCAGTGTAATAGTGCACTCACCCACAGACATGTGAAATGTATATGTTTTTGGTCGCCACAGTTCAACTAATGCAAATATTAATTGAATATCTATTTGTGTGGGTTCTATTTCTGCAACCCCACCAAAACCTGTCACTCTCACATATTCCATAACCCGATCGTCAGACTTATGTATTCTAGTTTGAGATCAGGGCCACACAACTATATCAACCTGTTTCAATTAATACTTACAAAATTACAGTGCTTACCAAACAAAACTACAATCAACTATATCTACAAAAATTAAAAGAAAAAATGATCTCACAATAATATTTACTCTAGTATTTAAAAACTACAATCAACTACAATGTTTAAAAATACTTACTCCAGTATCCCATACTTTTGTCGATATGTGATTTCTTTGTTCAGTCAATAAAGTTGAGTCTTGCGGTCTTGGTAGTAGATTTTGATATGCCATTTTATCTAATGGAGATAAACTCAATAATCACATTCTTAAAGAGGTACCAAAAAATTACAATGACAAGCTCACAATGAAGATCGAGTTAAGAACCAAAATCTTATCAACCAAAATTTCACAACAGTGAGAGATGAAGAATGAGAGAACAAAGCAAAGAAATGATGAAGATGGGCAAGAAGAAGGAAGGCCGAATGAAGAGGGAAAAAGCAGAAATGAGAAATGAGGGAGATGGCCGAAGGAAGGAGGAAGAAGGAAGAAAGAGGAAAAAATCTGCATGCCAGTGCCACATGTCATTGATCGGTTGGGCCAAAATCAGGACTTCCAGGGCATTGCCACGTTTCAATCATGCACGAAAGGTCAACGGATTAACTGACAATGGGACTTGCAACATGAAAAGAAGATGCTACACACGAGGAGGGAATATGGCCAATCGGGACACGTCGTGGGCCTGTCGGCGTGTCCGGTAGGGCCCACCTGCCACCGAATTGTTTTTTTCATTTTTAAATTTTAAAAAACTGTAATATTTGTGTAAATACTTTCAAAAGTGTTACATTTAGGTAATTAGTTTTGTACACTGTAATATTTGTGTCAAAAGGCCGTGAATCCAGTAGTTATCACTCTAAGAAGATTTATTAAGGTAGTTATTTGAACTTTCAGCTTGGAAGCGTATTCTGCCATTATAATTTCAATCACATGATTTTATATTCCTTGCTCACTCATAGTTCACCATGGGTACTAGTTTCTATCAAGACAAGTTCACATAAAAAATGTGTGAGATAGAAGTCCAAATCATATTATTCAAGTTACAGTTGAAGATAATGACATATGTACCAAGTCACGTACTGGTAATCTTGAAGCCATTTTATTACTTTCAAATTGTAGATTTTGACTTCTTATTTGAAAACCCAAAACTCATACAATGATGCATTGTTTCTAGATCCATTCCACCACCATCATCTTGAATCAATAATGCAGGACTTTCATCTTTTGGATTTAAATATTTATCTACAAAGAAAAAAGTTCCCACCATGCCATTTTGGGCTCATCAATTGCAATATTGAGAAGCTCTGCTATGACACCAAATGCCCACTTACGTGAAGCTGCATTCAAGTCAAGGAACATAAGGTCGATGTATATATTGTTTTATGCATTTTGAACAATAACTTTAGATCCAAGCTCATCATCGTAGTTTGTTGCTTTCCAAAACTGCCTACAATGGGGTGTTGCACAAATTGATCACGTGGAGGGAAGGCCCATATCATCAACTAAGTTCTCTTTTAATTGATAAATTCCAAAAAATTGATAAATTCTTCTTTTAATTCTTTACTTGCATTTAATGAAGTTATCTTCTTCTTCCTTGGAAAATTTCTCTTCTGATTTTAGATTTAAGCACACATATGACAAATAAGTTCTCTTAATATCTTATAGAATTTAAATCATTAGCAATTTGATTTTGTATTTTTGCTTGATTCGATTCTATTATTATTTTTTAAATTTATTTTATTTATGAATTCCTTTTTAAATGGTTTGAAATTTTTTTTTTATCTTTTGAGGAAGGAGAAATTAATCTATAATTATAATCTATTTGCTGGTGAATATTTCCTAATCTTTTTTTTCTTTTGTTAGTATTCTTTTTTATTGATGTGATTTTTACAAGCAATGGTACCGGGTCACATAAGTAGTAAAAAGATGAGTTGAGTATCTTCCTCAGGGATCAAGGCGCTAACTACCAATTTTGCTAATAATGATTCTATTTGGAAAGATCAATAATTTGGATCGAAGAAAGCTCTAAAAATATGAATGCAAACGATTGATTAATTAAAGCTGAATAGTAAAGCAAAAGCAACTTAATAGCAATTACACTAAGAGATTAACGATGAACAAAAGAAGGCTAGGGTTGATTTTGCTCGATTTTGATTTCGGTTATTTCATATACAAAATAGCCTTTGAATCACTGAAGAATAAATTATTCTAGATACAAATCTTTTGTTGTTCGATAATTTCCTTAATTTGATTGATCTCAATACCTTGGAGAAACAATCCTCCCTGTCCCAATTAATTGCCCAATTCCTTGGTTCAATTAACTTGTCTAGGTGATTAAGCCCTAAGAAAATTAATTCAAGGTCACATAAATTAAGTAATCCATTCCTAGATTAACCTGATTTATAGTAGAGATTACAAGAGCATACTCATATCTTACTATCCTTAGTATCAATATGAGCCAATAAATCAATCAAATGACGGCCAATCACTCAAATGCATTAAGAACTGTACAATCTATTCTAACAAATAGATTTGCATTAAAATAAAATTATTCAACAGTAAAGCTTCATAAAAAATCGAGATACATCAATCCCTTAACTAAAAGGGCTTAGCTACTCATAGTCAAATAAGAGAAAAACAGAGAAAATAGAGTTCATCATGAAAGAAGAGAATAAAAACTAGATGAATACCACAGGATAGGAATATACCTCCATGACTTGTGTAGTCAATTAAGAGATTCATAGAACCTAATGAATTCGTAATTATTATAACTCGTATAGTAATATACAGGGATAGTAATTGGGGATATTTTCACCAGACCTTGGGAGAGGCTAGTGAATGAATAAGGGAATCTTGACTAGCAATTAGGAAGATAAATTGATATTAATGACATGAGGAACGAAAACTGGGATTATTTTTGGTGAAATCGGAACCATAGGCTTTTCTCTCTTGATTAATTAGTCGTTTTCTCTGTCTTAGCTTATTTTCAGTTTACTTAAAGTTCTATCTTGAAAATCTCCATACTCGTTGATTAGATAAAATTGAGATTAACCCAATTTCGATAATTGATAACATTAGTCCTCATGGGAATGATAATTAACTCACATCTTATTACTTGGAAACGATAATGTGCACTTGCGTTAGAATTTTACACAACAATAGTGGTCAAGAATGAAAATAATGAATTGATCCTAACTAGAACTGTGACTAGCTGGAGAGTGTGCATTGACTACATGAAGCTCAATAAGGCCACTAGAAAGGATCACTTCCCCTTGCCTTTTATTGATCAGATGCTTGACAGAATGGTTGGCCATCCTTATTGTTGTTTTCTTGATGGATACCCTAGCTATAATCAGATCTCTATAGCACCTGAAGATTAGGAGAAGACTACCTTCACTTGCCCATATGGGAAATTTGCCTTCAGACGCATGTCCTTTGGGTTATGCAATGCACCAACCTCTTTTCATATGTGCATGATGGCAATTCTCTTACATGGTGGAGAGGTTTATTGAAGTGTTTATAGATGACTTTTTAGTCTTTGGAACTTCTTTTGATTCATGCTTGGCTAATCTTGCTTAAGTTCTCCAATGTTGTGAAGAAACTAATCTAGTGCTCAACTGGGAAAAGTGCCATTTCATGGAGACATAGGGCATTGTCTTAGGCCATAAGATCTATGCTTCTGGTGTTGTGGCTGATTGGGCTAAGAAAGAAACTATTGAGAAGCTGCCACCTCCTACATATGCTAAAGGAGTGTGTAGTTTTATAGGCCATGCTGGATTCTATAAGTGCTTCATTAAAGACTTCTCCAAGATAATTGAGCCTCTCTGCAGTCTACTTCTCAAAGATGTGCCTTTTAAATTTATTGTAGATTGTCTTAAGGCTTTCCAAGTTCTTAAGAAGGCTTTGGTATCTGCCCCTATGATCATAGCTGCTGATTAGGATTTTCCTTTTGAATTGATGTGTGATGCCAATGATTTTGCTATAGGAGCTATTTTGGGATAGAGTAGAAACAAGGTTTTTCATGTTATTTATTATGATAGTCGCTCCCTTAACCCTGCTTAGATGAACTATGTCACCACTGAAAAAGAACTGCTACCAATGGTTTATGCTTTTAACAAGTTTTGGCCATACTTCATAGGACCAAGACCATATTCTACACTGACCATTATGCCATCATCTATCTGATCGAGAAAAAAGATGCAAAACTCAAATTAATCAAGTGGGTGCTCCTACTATAAGAGTTTGAGTTAGAGATCAAAGACAAGAAGGGAACAAAAAATCAAGTAACTGATCATTTGTACCGCTTAGAGCCATATGAGCAACATGATTAAACAAAGCCTCATATTAATGATGCATTCCCAAATGAACAACTCTATAATATCTTTGTTGGGAAGCTTTCTTGGTATTTAGATTTTGCTAATTATTTGACTAGTAAGGTTCTTCCACTAGAGCAACGCAGCAATCAACAGAGGAAGAAATTTCTCTATGATGTGAAGCATTACTTATGGGATGACCCTTTTGTCTACAAGCATTGCTCTGATAGGATTATCAGAAAGTGTGTCCCTAAATAGGAGATGGTGAGTATACTTCATCACTGCCATTCTTCTAAATATAGTGGTCACTTTAGAGCTAACCATTCTGCAGCTAAGATCCTTTAGTCAGGTTTCTACTAGTTGACATTGTTCAAAGGCACGCTGATAAGGATCCTAATACCCAATCAAGAGACCCGTTATCCATGTCTGTGGGTCCGATCACAAGAGCAAGAGCTAAAAGGATGCAAGAAGCTTTGAACGGCTTGATTGATAAGATCGAGGCTCAAGGAACAATTTTGGATCGAAGCCAAAAGTTTGTGTGCTCAATTTAGGCTAAAAATGAAGATATTGAAGACGGGTAGAACCTTGGGGGCCGTAGCCTCCAAAACTCGATGTTGTAGCACTCCAAATCACTCAGAATGGCTTCT
>QAOA01004502.1:55930-85966 GCA_003255065.1 Cercis canadensis
ACCCAATCAAGAGACCCGTTATCCATGTCTGTGGGTCCGATCACAAGAGCAAGAGCTAAAAGGATGCAAGAAGCTTTGAACGGCTTGATTGATAAGATCGAGGCTCAAGGAACAATTTTGGATGGAAGCCAAAAGTTCGTGTGCTCAATTTAGGCTAAAAATGAAGATATTGAAGACGGGTAGAACCTTGGGGGCCGTAGCCTCCAAAACTCGATGTTGTAGCACTCCAAATCACTCAGAATGGCTTCTCGACAAGGCCTAAGTTGCCACAACACCCAGTAGATAGCAAGCCAAGCACCACAACGCCAACCCTCAATGCCGCAACTCCCCGTCAATTTATAGCTTAGCGAGTTTTGACCCAAAATGAGTATTTTGGTTATTGGCTCCAAGCTTGGACCAACTTTTAGCCAATTTCACTTAGGTTATTAATGTTATCCATTTGGGACATCTAGCTATTATTTTGGGCTTATTTAGGTTTTGTTAAGGCCTTTGGCCCAATTAGACTTAGAATTAGGGCTATGCTTGTTTTGTTTAAAAGGGAGGCCAATGCTCTTGTCATGGTCAGAATACGCATTTTGAGTAAAGTTAAGAGTCTTCTCCTTCCATGGTTTTTTGAAGAACTAGTATAACTTATCAAGAACCCTAGTTCTTATGGCGTTTGTAACTTATCAAGTACTCCAAGTTCTTGTGGCGTTCAATCCTAGAACTTATTGCTTGCCTTCTATCTTTCTCGAGCGTGGCATTCATATATCTTCCTTGGATACCTTCAGTTCCCACTTTGCTAAGCGATGGGTCGAGTTCCTCGTTTTCGTTCCGAAACTTGATTTAAACAGTTCATCGTGCATTTGGAATCTTTACCTTTGGGTTACCCCATAGGGATTCGCATCACACACCCTCATGTGCCTGCTTGTGACATATGTCAGAGGACTGA
Organism: Cercis canadensis; assembly: GCA_003255065.1. Lineage (NCBI taxonomy): Eukaryota > Viridiplantae > Streptophyta > Magnoliopsida > Fabales > Fabaceae > Cercis > Cercis canadensis. The sequence goes on from QAOA01004502.1 coordinate 56,862, forward strand.
CAATATATCTTGTTGACATGAGATGGCTCTAAATAATATTCTAGAGGTAGAGTTGTTTGATGTGTGGTAGATTGATTTCATGAGACCATTTCCATCTTTCAACAATAATTATATTCTTTTAACTGTAGATTATGTGTCCAAGTGGGTTAAAGTTGTAGCCTTACCAACCAATGACTCTAAGGTGGTAATTAATTGTTTGAAGAAAAACATTTTCACTTGCTTTGGCACTGCAAGAGCTATCATAAATGGTGAAGGGGAGCACTTATATAACAAGCAGCTAGATACACTCTTAGCCAAGTATGGGGTCAAGTACAAGATTGACACTGCTTATCATCCCTAGACTAGTGGCCATGTGGAGATTTCCAATAGAGAGTTAAAGTGGATATTAGAGAAAACACTGAACACTAATAGGAAGAATTAGTTCGAGAAGTTAGATGATGCTTTTTGGGCATATAGGATAGCTTTCAAGACACCAATAGCCATGTCACCTTACCAATTGGTGTTAGGGAAAGCCTGTCACCTACCTGTGGAGTTAGAGCACCGGGCATATTATGCAATTAAGAAGTTGAATTTTGATCTTCAAGTCGCCGGTGAAAACCATCTACTGTAGCTCAATGAGATGGATGAATTTTTGCCAAGAAGCTTATAAGAATGCCAGTTATACAAGGCACAAACTAAACAGTGGCATGATAAGCGTATCTTAAGGCGTGAGTTTATTCCTGGTCGGCAGGTCCTTTTGTTCAATTCTTATTTGAAGCTATTTCCAGGAAAGCTGACATCTAGGTAGTTAGGATCTTTCACTGTGGTCCAAGTATTTCCTCATGGAGATGTGAAAATTCAAAGTGTTGATCATAGATTTAAAGTCAATGGCTAATGGCTTAGATTGATGGTGTGAAGGACCTTCAAAAGTCCTCAATCACCCTTGTAAAGCCAAAATGATACATTCCAGAGATAGTTAGGTTGAGGACTATAAAACATGCACTTTTTAAGAGGCAACCTAGGTTATCTTAGTTTTAGTTTAGTTGTGTTAATTTTTTTTTCCACACTTGTGTTTTAATTTCTATTTATTCTATGATTAAATTTGATGAATTTTTTGTTTTGCAATTTTTTTCAGGGCTTAAACAAATTTGGGGGAGCTAGTGTATCATAATAGAAAAAAAGAGCTGAAATAAGAACCTAGGCAGATGAAAAGAAGTAGTATACCTAACACAAGTCTACGAAGTTTCTTCATATGGTCAATTCATAAAAACTATTAATCAAGAGATAGTAGTTCAATGTAAGAAAAAAGATAAAAAAGGATACTAACAAAAGAAAAAACAAATTAAGAAATATTTGTCATCAAATGAATTAAAATGATAGATTAATTTCTACTTCCTCAAAAGATAGGAAAAATGAATTCAGCAATATAATAAATCTAGAAAATATTATAATATAATCGAATCAAGCAAAATTACAAAATAAAATTGCGAAAGATTTATATTTTATAAGATATTATAGAGAATTTGTTTGTTATATGTGTAGTCAAATTTAAAATTGGAAGAGAAATTCTCCAAAGAATGAGAAGATAAATTCAATAAATACAAGTAAATAATTAAAAGAAGAATTAATCAAATTATTTGTAAATAATGTTACTATCACATATGGGCACTATAGAAATTGTTGATTATCTAGTGATAATGAAATTGAAAATATTTTTTCTAGAGTTGTCAAGTTGCAGTCAGATTTTGTGGGCAGTGTCAAGCAACAAATTGAGACCAACAAATGTCAACTAACTAATCGAGATTCTAAATAATATAGAAGCTCTAACTTTCAAAGTATAGGTCATAGTAACTCTAGTATATTGGAGTAGGGTTGACCTTAGTTGATGATTCAGGCTTTCTTCCATATGACCAATTTGTGCAACACCCTTTTGTAGGCAGCTTTAGAAGGTTACAAACTAGAATACTAAGCTTGGATCTGAAGTCATTGTTCAAAATGCATAAAACAATATGTAGATCCACCTTCTGTTCCTAGACTTGAATGCAGCTTCACATAAGTAGGCATTTGGTGTCATAGCAAAGCTTCTCAATAATGCAATTGGTAAGGCCCATAATAGCAAGGATGGAAGACAACACTCTAAACCTTGTGGGAACAGCCCCTCCAATCCTATATCACAAGGCTGTCACTTATGTTAAAATTGGGACCCAAATATTAACCTAGAATTCAACCTATAAACCAAGAGTGACAAAGATTATATGAAAGCAACTATTTCTTTCTCTTGTTTTTATTTTGTAATCTCGTTCCTTTTTCTTTTAATAAAATCTAGCAATCAAGAGAGCAGCAAGCATGCCATACCACGACAAGCCAAAACAATGCTAAAAGAGATTAAGTGAATTCAGTAGAAAACAAATAACATGAATAAACCTTAAACATCACTAAGATGTGGTTACAGTAAGTAAGAAATTGGAGGGAAACATAGTAGGTCAATACATGAGCAGATTGACAACACTAGAATGTCACGTTAAAGATTTAAGTTTTGAAATACATTTCATTGTGATCACAATTTTTCCTCAACTTATTTTATCATCAAAAATTTATTATGCAAGTAACTTAAATATAAAAAACAAAATAAGAATATGCAATGAAAATGAAATAAAACATAGAAAGCCTTCCTAAATTGAATAAGTGGCCCAAATGCAACAAATAATAAAATATGCATAAATAGAGCCACCAATTTAAACATGACAAAGAAAAATAATTTAGTCTCATTGGGTCAGTACACATTAGAGGTGTAAGCCAAACTGAGAAAACTGGCCAAACTAACCGAACCGAATTGAAGGTAAACCGAGAAAGCCGGTCCGATTTTCGGTTTGTTTTTCTAAAAAACTGATGGAGTCAGTTTGGTTTTCTGTTTCAATGAAGAAAAATCGATAATAAACCGAACCGAACCGAACATGTTAGAACTACGCCATTTTATTAGTTTTTTGAACTTCAAAACCCAATTCCTCCTCTTCCCTCGGTCTTTGCCATTCTCCCTCTCTGAGATCCCTAGAAATCCCTAAGCCTCTCACTCTCCCTTAGCCTCTCACTTTGTCAATCTCGCATCGCTGGTCTCGGTGGCTACTAGCAGTGGCTCATCTCGCTAGTCTCCCTCTCGCTGGTCTCCCTTTGTTATTCACTCTCCCTCTCACATTTTCACTCTTCGCTACGCAGAGGCATTGCCCTTCTTGCAGCGCAAATCTTAACTGTCAAAGCCTCATCGGTTTACCTCAAAGGACTTTTGGGTTGAAAGTTGAATTGGATTTTGGGCTGCCATAAGTTTCATGGAGGAAAAAGATTTATTTTTGTAAGAGAGGGAGCCGCCGTGGCTGGGAATGGAAATCTAAATATGGGGTCTCCTCCTTTTGGTAGTATTCCCCAGAATTTACAACAAAGGAGGTGCTACCAAGTCTGAGGGGAAATAATGTGAGTTCTTCTCTGCCTTTTGTTTGGTTCTCATAGTTGGGTTTTGCTTATAATGCAGAAAAGACGTTTGATCACAATTTAATGATTTTTCCAGAAGTTTTTCATTATTGTAATTGGGATGGTTATGTGTTTTGATTTCAAGTACTTCTAGTACAAAATTATGAAAGTGGAATTTATTATGTTTTACTCCAAATGTTAGTGGATTGAATAAATTAGTTGGTTTTGCTATTGATTACAAGGTGATGTGCTATATGGGACATCTTCAAGTGGAAATCATCATTGTGGTGTTTTGGAAGGATGGTTTGGTGAACAGTGATGGACAAGACGTATTTTTGTTCTTTTCTTGACAACTCTTCCTGTATTTGCTGCATTGGGATTCTTTAAGCGGATAGGTCAGCAGGCAAACCGGAAAAACTGACTAAATCGGTCGAACCGAACCGATTCGGTTTGACTCGATTTCACTCAAAAAATTCTAAAAAACGTAACCGAATTTGTTTGACTCGATTTTGGCCAGTTTGGGGTGTAAACCGGACCAAACCGAACCGATTACACCCCTAGTACCCATGATCAACCCTGTTACCATTATGGGCATTACTGAGTACAAGTTAGTAAATGGCAAGTGGCCCAAATTCACAAGCAAAAAAATAGAGCAAATAGAAAAAGAACAACCCAATCATAACGAAGGGGCTTCCCTTAATCAGTCCAATAAACAAAAAAGACATAAGGGATGAGGGCAGAGGAAATAGAAGGAAAAATGCAAGACCCCAAGTCAAATTGATGGTATGAAGGTAAATTCCCTCTCTCTATCTCTTTATTTTCTTGAAAATTTCTGAGTTTCCATTTTTCTTCTCTCTAAACTCTTATTTTCGCTCTCTAAAATCTTTATTCTGACTGGGGAATGGAGGTGGAGGTTACCACCATCGGTACCTACTAGTTAGCACCACCCACTCTTCTCTTTTATTTTTATATTTACTCTCTTTTATTTTTATCTTTATATCTAAACGTGAGTGTTGCACGCAAGATTACAAGAACACGTAGAAACTTGACATAGAAGAATTTGAAATGTGCAGTGGAGGTAGAATGTCAATACCTAAACTTTGACCCTCTCTGATTGTGAGCCTAATGAAGATGTTCTTTGTGCTTTTCCCTCAAACTCTCTAGTTTTTCTCCAGAAAAAAAAAAAAAAAAAGCTTTTGTGAAAAACTTACAGATTGCTATTGTGTGGAGTGTGAGTATATGCGAAAGAACAGGTGAAAACTTTTAACATAGACGGATTTGAAATGGATATCAATACCTGAACTTTGCTTCTCTCTGATATGAACCCAATGGAGATATTTTTTGTGCTTTTCTCTCAAACTCTCTTGTTCTTGCTTTGGAATTCCCCCTAATTTCTCTCAAATTTTTTTCCTCTACTCTCAATCTACTTAATGGCAGATTTTGTATAGCCTTTCTTACCCCGTTTGCAAGTTGTGTAGCCTAGAAATGGTCATGGTGGAACCCAAGGGGCAGTGGCGCAGAGGCATGTACGATTGACATCAGAAAATGAAAAAGTGGAGATACACCTGCTGCAGAGAGCAATGGAGCAGTGTGAGGTCCGACAAAAATACAAATACATTGTTTCCAAGCATGTATTATTATCCTGTTTTATTTCTAAAACATTAATTATAATATTTATATTCAACCTAAACAAAAAATTGGCTCATCCTTTAATCACAAAAATTAAAGTTTTTGTTATATCAAAAAAATTAAAATATTTAATATCAATGATTTTATTCTTGATATTTACTCACCTCTCATTTTTTCGGCAGATAATTCTCTTGAATAAAAAATATTATTTATAAACTAACATTATCACATTATTTTATACAACACATAAATTAAATTAAATTCTTTTTAACACACCTTAAAAACTTATATACCATGACTTACTCATATAATGTATAAGAAATATTTTTTATTTCGATTAAAAAAAAAAGGTTTCTCACGTACCTTTCGTACTTATAGTTTTACACATATTAATCTTTGCCTTTTCGGTATTGCCTGTTGGAGTTTATGCTTTGAGAGAAACCATCGTTTGGTCTTCAATAGTGCAAAGTGTGAGATACATAAGTCTTGATTGTTTGGAAATTTCACTCTTGGGCTTCTCCTCCTAATGGTTGTGGTTGTCTTCTGTTCTAGGACTTGGTTATTAAGGTAAGTAAACATTAACCCTCAAGGTACATGAGACAAAAAAGTTCCTATTTTAACCAGAAAAAATGATCCAATTAGAAATGTAACTCATTGAGAAACAAAAATCACCACAAATAAACGGAGAAACATAAATGGGCATGGGGGAATAGTACTTTCCAGGTACTTGTACAGATTCTCATTGAAAATATCTTCAATGGACCAAGAAAATATGATGTATGTGAATCCAAAATCACGGTTTGTCACCTTTTTCTGGCTTGAACTTTCACCTTCCATCATTTCCCCTTCCTAGGTTTCCTTGAAGTGAAGAATCTTAAAATGGATGCACATGTAAAACAAATGGTTTCATAAAAAAATTCATTTTGACCAAGACCAATAAATACCATAGACTTTTGAGGGAAAGTAAGATAATGATTTATTAACTAGAAGGAGTATGCAATAAGGACACATTATAATGGCTTATCCAAAGATAAACTCATTTTCTATCCAAAAAGAAACCAGAGAAATGACTTATCCAGAAGATAAACACATTGTAATGACATGAATATATTGAATTATTTCTTACTATTTTCAACAAGAATATTATGGTCATCTAATTTTTGCATATATTAGAGAGATTAGACTAATAATTTAGAACATATATTAATAAAAAGATCAAAATCATAAAAAAATGATCTATCATAAATTCCACAAAGATATATGGGATCTTTTTCACTTAATAAAATGAATTATTTTCTCTGAAAAAAAGGTACATTTTAAGGAATATGTCAATGATTGATTATTAGGAATTAATCACCCCTAGATATTAAATTATACTTTTCATGTAAAGCAAAATAAAGAGTAGTTCTTATGTAATTTATGTCACATTTTATAATTTTTTTTTTTACATTATTTTAGTTCTACATAGTATTATACTAGTACAGTTGATATAATTTAAATATTTTCAATATAGATCAAACATTAATTCAATAAAAATTAATTTATACTAACTGTATTAGTATGATATAATGTAGAATCAAAACAATATAAAAAAGTGTGAGATCGACGTGACAAAAGTCACATCTAAGTAGAGTAGCATATAACTAACCTACAATAAAATGAATGGCTAAAAAAATTGAAAAACATAAGAATGTTTCTTATATATTTTTGGTATTGATGTGGTAATGTTATACTATATGGAAACATCCAATTTGTGAATGACATTTGTAGTTGATAACCTCAAGTAGTAAGTAAAGTCCAACTGAGCAATGATCTAAGTGCATATTAAATTCAACAATCATTACATTACAATTATAAAGTACATTTTACTACATAACATGCTACTATAAATAGCTTATATGCTTTGTGTTGTCCGATTGAGTAATTGTCTCATCTACAATGCTCCTGAATAAACATATGCCATGGAGAATAATAAGAAAATAAAAACCAATTAGTATTAGATGGTTAGACTAATGGAGAAGAATAAGCACATAATAAGAAAATGAGACGCTTCTAACCTAAGAAGATAAGGGAAGTGAAAATGCTTACTAAATCCAAAGTTAATTCAAGTTTAAAGAAGAAACTTCATCTTTTTTTTGCCAATAACAACAACATATGCATGTCATTATGAGAAGGTAAGAAAGAGAAATACAAACTAATAAGAAAATTCTCATCAAAAAATAAAAAAATTGTTCATTAGATGTATATATAAAAAATTTTACTAGTGGTTTAAAAATTAAATATATTAACAATTTTTGGATTCACGTCTTCGTTAGTTAGCATAGCTTTCAAAAAAAAAAATTCATTTTACACAAGGTAGTAAGATTCCCCAATATATAAACAAGGGATTATAGATGCTTAATAATTTAAATATTTTCACATTTTTTGTTGCATAACTTCAAATTTAAATACCAAAGATTTGAATTCTACATTTAAGATATCAAAGCTTCTTAAATAGCATCATAAAAATTTTAATGTATGTCTAATATCTCCTAAAGCCTACACAACTTATTACCAAAAAAGAAACAAAGCCTACACAACTTATGGCAGAGATATAATGCTTAGTTTGAAGGTTTTTTTTGAGAATTTTGTTCATTGTTTTGGATTACTTTTGAAGAATTTATTACATGATTTTGGGTTGGTTTTGGTCGCTAATCCAGGGATATATTTAGATCTAATTTAAGAACAAAACTTTTGTGCTATCATAGACTTGGTTCTATACTATTTTGTAATTCTTTTGAGTTTGATTTTGTTTCCATTCTTGACTTATTTTTATGTCATTTTTGCACTATTTTTATGGCTACCCTTATTATTTCAAGATAAAAGGGAAGTTGTTTTGCTTTATTTTTAGCACATCATTGAGCATTCATTGGAGACTTTTTTTGGATTCATGTTCCACACCTATTAAATGATTTTGGAGTTAGTTACTATGCTATTTTGGGTGTGATATTGAGTATGTGGTGGCTGTTCTAGGATCATTCCAATATTGAGTTGGAGTTGTTTTTTAAATTATTAAACATATTAATTTGTAGTCCTTACTTATTTGTCATTATTTGCCATATTTCTTATGTGCGAGAGTCAAGAGGTTTGCTTTAGATTATTTTGTTTGGGGTCATAAACCTTTTAACTATTGTTTGGTGTTTTTCAGGAGCAATTTTAAATATGACCGATGCTGGTTACAAGTGCATGATAAATGAAAATTTCAATATTAAACAATTAGTTGAAGACTTAGATCTGAAAGATTTTCTTTTATTGTTTACTTGACCTGTAATTTCAATTTTCTTTCTTTTGTGACTTTAAAAAATGAGTTATAATAATTTATTTATATTTTGCATTTAGAAATGTGATTGGCCGTTTAGTATCCATAGATCCCTTAATTATTATCAAATGACATGGTGGTTCATCTCTATATAAGGTGGCCAACCCTATTCATTCTAGGTAAGGATTAGTGTCACCTCAGACAATACATACTACAAGTAATGAGTGAAAGGATTTAAGACTCATTTGTGACATTCCATATCATGTTTATTATTATGTATTAGCTATTTGACATGTTTGAGTTCAAATTATAGCTATTTAAATTATTTTCATTTTTGAATTAATAAAGATAAGAGAGCTAGAATAATCAATTATTTTAGATTTCCATTTTGAATCTTTATTTTACATTTCTTCACTTCATTTTTCTTTTTTTACTTATGTTTTTCTTTATTCAATAAAAAAGAGGGATCAAAACCAAAGAAATGATGTTTGAAAATACATAAATTTTTTTGAAATTATATATGTTCCCCTTTTGGAAAAAAAAATAAAAAATGAATTTGATTATTCAAAATTACAATGACTTTGATCCTTAATTAGTGTATGTAAGAACTTGTAGAGGAAGCAAGTCAAAACACTTTGTTAAAATAATTTTTTTACTTTTATTTTCTATTTCATTTTGAAAATTCAATAAAAAGAAACATGGATAAACTTGTTTTTAGTTTCATTTTCTTTAATTCGTATAACAATGGTTTTCATGCCACCTATTGGCTCAAATAAAAAACTCCTTACTTTTGATAAGTGAAACATTGAAGCCAATAAACACATTTAAATATTTGACTTGCTAGTTTATTGGGCTTAAAACATAGGCTTGTGCAACATATTATCTTAAAGTTACATATAAGCTTGGACTTATAAGCAATCAAATTTCCTTAAGTTTATCAAATTGTCCTTTGGAAGGGATATTAAAGTAATCACATTATTTTGCATTTATTAGAACTATANCATTTAAATATTTGACTTGCTAGTTTATTGGGCTTAAAACATAGGCTTGTGCAACATATTATCTTAAAGTTACAGATAAGCTTGGACTTATAAGCAATCAAATTTCCTTAAGTTTATCAAATTGTCCTTTGGAAGGGATATTAAAGTAATCACATTATTTTGCATTATTAGAACTATATAGTGCATATTTATTCAATTAAAAATCAATGCTCAACTCATTTAAGCAAATCCTGTACATGTTGAAATCTTTCACCTTAGAGGCTGTTAATGCAGGGATTTTACCACCTGATCATGCTCTGGCAAAAGGACCTCAGAATGCTGCTGCTAATGACAAGCATAATGACTCAGGTATAATATTGCTAACATATTAAGTGGAATCGAAAGCTTCTATACATGGATTAAAGATTATTTTAAACACACTAACTTTATTTGAAACTAACAATGAGCAATTTGTTGAGCTTGGAGATGACGATTCTGGTAGTGAGGGTAACTATACTGAATACATTTCATTCCATTTCTAATGGGAGACCATTATATATGTATCATGTTATTTTTTAAAGCTTTCTCATTTTTCTTATATATCAATACATTGGGTATTAAAATGACTATAAATATTCAATATATCCTCATACAGATGATGAGCTATGCAGGAGTTCGTATCTACATCTATTCATAGTGTATTTTGTTCAGGAACCATATACGTGGTATGCTACTTTATAACCCATGTAAATCTTATTAATGTATATTAACAGTATTCAAGCAAGGTTAACACATTTATAAGTCACACTTAATATTTCTTCCAGGATGTCCTCAAGTTTATCCAAATTGTTTCATATATTTCCTGGATCATCCTTTTTTTGAGCTCAACCAAATGGTAAAATCTTTAGCTATACGATCATATTATTCATAGCGTTCACTATAATTTTATACTGATCTATTTTGATTCATATCGTTTATGGTATTGACATATCTATTATTACTTTTATCCAGCATATCTCATATTTTTTTTGCAAAACAACATTTTATTCGGAAATAAGGTCAATGGATTTTGCGCCATAGAGATGACGGTGAATTGATATTGCACTATACAAGATCATTACACCACCAGAACAATGTTACCCTAAAAGGGGAATGGAATGATTACTTAGAACCATATGACATTTCTCTTGACAATGCTTTATTAATTTCAATAAACCCACATTTGCCAAGAGTTATGGATGTTGTTATTTTCAAAGATAAAACAGCTTTTTTTCCATTAGATGTTTAATTTAAACTAATCTTTAAACAAGAGTTAAATTATTTGTATGTTACATTTTTATGTATTTATGTTAATTGGTACTACTCCAATGTGAAAGATATCAAATGTTACATTTTAGATTTTGTATGTGTGATAGGCAATATTTGTATTGACATCATAGCAAGTTTACCTGCCCATGCATTGCACCGGCATGGCACTAGATTAAAGTAAACTAGAAAAAAACAAAAATTATAAAAATTGTAAATTTAAGTAAAATTGAATTAGGCCAAATTAAAAAAAAATCATTTTTTCATTTTCGTTTGTCTCTCTTTTCCATTTTTTTAATAAAAATAAATTTAGACAAAATTTTAAATCACACCTGGAGAAAAAATATGGTTTCTACAGTTTTCCTTTCTTTACATGTTTACTATTTGAGGGACGTGAGAAGCAAATGCTTTCATGTCCTCATGTAGGAAACATATAAAGAAAATAGATAAGTATTTTGGCTGGGATAAAGGAAAAGACAATTGTCATTATTCAAGATGACTCATATTGCGAAAGATAAACTAGATGCAAAAAGACCAAGATTCGAGCCTGGGAATTAGCAAGAAATTTAAAACCAAGATTCGAGCTTGGGAATTGGTAGGAAATTTAAAACCAGGATTTGAGCCTAGGAATTAGCAAGAAATTTAAAATCAGGGTTCAAGTATGGTAATTGGTAGAAAATTTAAAAACCAGGATTCAAGCAAACACAAATGCATAAGAATAAAATTAATAAACAACTCAAGAACTAACTAAATACCAAGTGAATGATATATATATATATATATATATATATGTGTGTGTGTGTGTGTGTGTGTGTGTGTGTGTAAAATAACTTTTTTGTTTCATTGAGAATAACGCCTAAAGTGTCTACTGTTTAGGCTTACCATAGCTTCTACTGTCTTCAACTAACAGCCAATAACGCCTAAAATAGGACCCAAACCAACTGAAATCTTCTCCAATAATGACTGAGAGATGCCGAAAGGGCCAAAATAATCTTCCCAAAGTGAATCGCAACAAAAACCACAAGATAATTTTGAAGATTTTACCTGGGGTTCCCTACTAATAACCTTCCAAGAACTGTGAAATTCCTAGAATAGGACTTTGTAATGGATTCTCAGTTTTCCTAAGTCTTTTTGAAGAATTTGGTAGTTTAAGTTTTAGATTTGAAGAATTTGTGTGGGAGAAGGCTAGGGTTCATACAGAATGAAAACAAGGCATAAATGCAAAATAGAGGCTTTTGCGAAGAGAGATTCGAAGTCCAAAGTCAAGCATGCGTAGGAGCTAAAGGAGGAATGAGTTTAAAATCAAAACAATCAACTCCTTTAGATAGGAAATCGACTATATTATTCTTGCACAATGGTTATTTTAATTCCCCTACGACAGTCAACTCACTTGGAGTGGTAGTCAACTATGTCATTCTAACCGAGACTCTGATTTCTGTTCTTTTCAAGAGAAGTCGATTGCCTTGTAAACAAAGTTGATTCCTCTTTTCTGGAACTCAGCATATACCTCATTTTTTGCTAATTTTGAGACAAGTTTAGCATCCCTCCTCCATTTTAAGGCACAACATGTTCAAAACAAATTTATTGGAGACTCCAAAGCTTAAGTTAGTTAAAAGTAATCATTGAAAAGACATTGAACACTCATGAAACCATCAAGTAACATATACATATACAAAGATAGAGATTTTGGTCAACCTCAGAATCTATGTAGTCATAGATAATTTGAAATATTTAGTCATCCCTAAATACTTCGACACCCTCGGGCATATACATCTCTTTAAATTGGTTGAACTCAACTAGTCCATAACCTTTGTCACTCCATTCTCCCTCCCATGAGTTCTTCACAATGCCAAAATCTGTCATCTTCTTGTTGTTCTTGTTTGTGTCACGATATTTGTATACCACTACAAGTAAAGCATGATAATCTTGTGTGGTAAGTACTTCCTTCTGAGCTACTCCTATATATTTATAGATGTCTCCCTTTTAAAGTCGTTCTAGTTCTTTAGATCATCTAAGTGTAGTAGCCACTGGTTGTACCTCAATCATCTCTTGTCATGTAAAATTCTCATGTGGTTAAATCTTTAAGGGTTCATTATAAAGAAGAGAAGCATAATAAGTTAAAAAAATCATTACCCCTATTGGAGGTTTACAATCTTCTTTCCGTCCTACATATCGACAACTCTTATCAAGTACGCATCCATTTGTAAAGAAGTATTTCAATGCCTCATGTAGAGATAATGAATAGCCTTTAGTCCTATCTAGTATGTGGTTCTCTTTAGCAACATTCAAGAGATATTGAGCAGAGAGCTCAATATGCTCTTCTTCTTCCTTCTTTATTGATATATGTATATTCTGATTTTAAGTTACATGTTTTGTCATTGAATTTTTAACAACATTTGAGTTAATTTGCTTTAAACATGGTACTTAATCCATGAATTTATGTTATCATGTGTTTCTCTTGTTGGTCAAGCAAAAGGAAGGATTTTAGGCAAATTCTGGAGCAAAGTGCAGAGAAATCAGTAGAATCTGAAGTCAGACAAAGGACATGGGTCACACACACAGTCGGGTCCTACCTGTGTCTAGCCTCCAGAAGTCCCTGCTCGAGCTGAATAAAGAATACAACTAGAATAATAAAGAACACGCTCGTGTTGGACATTGTGTCCGTTAGCCATAGACAAACCAGAGATGAACACGCCCTCATCCAGAGAAGCACGGGTCATGTCGAGATAAACACGGTCTGAAGCAGAAAAGACACGGCTATGTCTGAGGCCGTATCTAAGGTCCAGAAAGTCAGTTTAAGTGACATGCCCAGTTCCATAAGTGAACACAGCCCGTGTCTTGGTCGTGTTTAAGCGACTGAAGACTAAACCCCTAATTTTCGAATAGCATAAATTGGAACCTAAAAGGGGGATTTGACAGGAGAGAAAAATAGAGACAAAGGAGTCATCAAGGAGCAAAAGGAAACTTCAGAGCAAGATCGGCGACGATTGCGACTCAGACTTCACCTAGTTTTCATTCTTTTACCTTATGATGAACTTCAATTATCTATTTTTCTTTGATTTGATCATGAGTAGCTAAATCTTTTAGGTAGGGGATAGATGTAGCTCAAATTTTGATGAAGATTTCTTGTTGAATACTTTTCTTCTAATGCAAATTTATTTGTTGGAGTAGAGTTTATTGTTCTTAATGCATTTGAATGATTGGCCGCAATTTGAATGAATTGTTAGCTCATATTGATGCTAGGGATTGTAAGATTTAAGCATGTCTTGTAATCTTTATCATAAATCAAGTAATCTAAGAATAGATGATTTAATTTATGTGGTCTTGATTTAATTTTCTTAGGCTTAATCACCTAGACAAGTTAATTCAACTAAGGAATTGGGCAATTAAGTGGGATAGGGAGGATTGTTTCTTCAAGGAATTGGGATCAATCAAATTAAGAAATTAGCCAACAACAAATGATTTGTATCTAGATAAGATTATTCTTCAATGAGTCAAAGGTTATTTTTTCTATGAAATAACCGAATTCAAAAATGAGTGAAATCAACCCCTACCCTTCTTTTGCACATCGTTAATCTTGTAATTTAATTGCCATTAAGTTGTTTGCTTTAACATTCAGTTTTACTTAATTAATCAATTGCATCTACTATTTTAGAGTTACCTTCAATCCAAATCATTATTCTGTCCAAATAGAATCATTATTGGTGAATTTGGTAGTTGCTAATGTTGATATCTGAGGACGATACTTAACTCATCTTTTTACTACTTGTGTGACTCGTTACACTTGCCAGAAAAATCAAATCAAGTTTTTGGCGTCGTTGCCGGGGATTGATGGTGTTTAAGCAATATTAATAGTAACCAATAGGGTCCTAGTTTGGATTTTTAATTTTCTGTTAGTTAACCTAATTCGAATAGGTTGTTGTTTGGTTGATTTCTATCTCTCTAAAATGCTAATCTTACATTGAATTTTGATGTATGCGAGGTACTATTGATTCTAGTTCACTGATTTTTTATCCTGAGATTGAAAAAATAGCTCGAAGACTTCGTAAGCAGGCTAGAGTAGTGAGACAAGCACAACCTATAAGCATGGCAGACCCGAATCAAAATCCTCCACCTCAGAACAATCACAATAAGGTAGCATAAAACCCTTCTCCTAGAACTCTCATGGACTATTCCATCCCAACAACTAAAGGATGTGGGACGAGTATTACTAGACCACCTGTTCAAGCTGTAAATTTTGAACTTAAGCAAGCTTTGCTTTAACTGGTACAACACAATCAATTCAGTGGACATGCACTAGATGATCTCAATGCACATATAGCAAATTTTTTACAAATTTGTGATACGATGAGGCTTAATGGGGTTAGTGATGATGTTATTCGACTAAGACTCTTCCCGTTTTCTGTATGTGATAAGGCAAAGAGTTGGTTAGATTCTCTACCTAGAGGAAGCATTACTACTTCGTTAGATTTGGTGCAGAAATTCCTCAGTAGATATTTTCCTCCATCAAAATCAGCTAGACTGAGAACTGAGATTACTTCATTCCGTCAACAAGAAAGAGAGTCATTGAGTGAAGATTGGGAGTGTTATAATGATGCTTGAGGCGATGTCTTCATCATTCCTTTGATTTCTGGATCCAAGTTCAGAGTTTTTACAATGGGATGTTACCTCACACGAGATCGATGGTGGATGTAGTAATTGGTGGGGCTTTGAATTATAAGACTCCAAAGCAAGCAAGAGAGTTATTTGAAATGATAGCTTGCAATGATTACCAAAGCCAAGGAGAAAAAATTGTAGTTAAGAAGGGAGTGATGGAAGTAGGGGCCTTAGATGCACTTCTGCCTCAGAACAAGGTATTAACTCAACAAGTGGCTGAACTGTCCAAAAAGTTTAAAACTGTCAATGTAAATGCTATTAATCATCCTCCAGTTGTCTGTGATTTCTGTTCAGGCAACCATGCGAATGGGGAGTGCCCTGGTAACATGTTTGGCTCTTCTTGTCCTCAAAAGCAAGTTAATTATATGGGTAACCCTCCACGACCTCAAAATAACCCCTATGCTCCTACTTACAACCCAGGGTGGTGGAATCACCCAAATTTCTCTTGAAATAATCAAGGCAATTAGGGAGCTCCTCACAGACCAAATTTTTCACATCAGGCACCTCAGCAATCTCCTCAAGGTTCTGCTTCACAACATCAGCCTAATGAGAAGTTTTCCTCTTTGGAGAGTGCACTAGAGAAGTTCACAACCCAAACCTCAGCTTTCATTCACAAAAAATCAACTTTTATGGATGAAACAAGGAGTGGGTTTAGAAATCAATATGCATCCATCTGGAATTTAGAGACTCAGGAGGGGCAGATAGCAAGGCAATTGGCAGAGAGGCCTCAAGGTTCTTTATCCAATGACACCATTCCCAATCCTAAGGAGCATGTGAAGGCTATAACTACAAGGAGTGAGAAGGTAATTGAGCCTATACCAAGAAAAGAAATGCCAACTGGGGAGAGTGGTAAGACAACAAGGAGCAATGGGAATTCAACAGTCAGCATTCACAAAGATTCAAGAGATAAAGAAGATGTTAAGAAAGTGAACAAATCAGGTGCTTCAACACCACTTATCGAGGTGCCTTTTCCTCAAAGGCGTAAGAAGCAACAAGATGAAAAGCAATTCAGCAAGTTCCTAGAGGTATTTAAGAAACTCCATATTAATATACTTTTTGCTGAAGTACTTGAACAAATGTCATCCTACGTAAAGTTTATGAAGGATCTTCTGTCAAAGAAAAGAAGAATTGGAAATGATGAGACAATTATGTTAACTGAATAATGTAATGCTATTCTGCAAAGGAAGTTGCCTCAAAAGCTTAAAGACCTCAAGAGTCTTTCCATTCCATGCACAATTGGAGATATAACTTTTGGGAAAGCTCTATGTGATCTTGGAGCAAGTGTTAATCTCATGCCTCTTTCCATTTTCAAGAAGCTTAAGATTGGTCAAGCAAAACCTACCATGATAACTCTTCAACTTGCCGACCGTTCAATCAAACATCCTTATGGTTTAATCGAGGATGTTTTGGTTAAGGTAAACAAGTTTATTTTCCCGATGGATTTTGTGGTGTTNTATCGAGGTGCCTTTCCTCAAAGGCGTAAGAAGCAACAAGATGAAAAGCAATTCAGCAAGTTCCTAGAGGTATTTAAGAAACTCCATATTAATATACTTTTTGCTGAAGTACTTGAACAAATGTCATCCTACGTAAAGTTTATGAAGGATCTTCTGTCAAAGAAAAGAAGAATTGGAAATGATGAGACAATTATGTTTACTGAAGAATGTAGTGCTATTCTGCAAAGGAAGTTGCCTCAAAAGCTTAAAGACCTCGAGAGTCTTTCCATTCCATGCACAATTGGAGATATAACTTTTGGGAAAGCTCTATGTGATCTTGGAGCAAGTGTTAATCTCATGCCTCTTTCCATTTTCAAGAAGCTTAAGATTGGTCAAGCAAAACCTACCATGATAACTCTTCAACTTGCCGACCGTTCAATCAAACATCCTTATGGTTTAATCGAGGATGTTTTGGTTAAGGTAAACAAGTTTATTTTCCCGATGGATTTTGTGGTGTTAGATATGGAAGGGGATGGAGAAATTCCACTCATTTTGGGGTGACCATTTCTAGTTACTGGAAGAGCATTAATTGATGTGGCAGATGAGACTTTGACTTTGAAAGTCCAAGATGAGAAGATAATTTTTAATGTGTTCGATGCTATGAAACATCCTATGGAGAAAGAAGAGTGCTTCCGACTAGATATTCTTGACTCCATCATCACTAGCACATTTAAAGAGAATTTTTCATCTTCCCCTCTTGAGAAAGTCCTAGTGAATGCTACAACCATATCTGATCTTGAAGATGATTCATCAATGAGTGAACAAGTAGCATTGTTGGATGCTTTGTCATCATATTCCATCACTTCTCCACCAAAAATAGAAGACTTACACAAGGAAGAACAGAAGGCACAACCTCCAAAACTTGAGCTCAAACCCTTACCTGTAACTCTGAAGTATGCTTTTCTTGGTGAGAGCAACTCCTTTCCTATAATTATAAACTCTGAGTTAAATAAGATAGAAGAGGAGAAGCTATTAAGCGTGTTAAGGGAACATAAGAGTGTTATTGGGTGGTTCATTACTGATTTAAAAGGCATAAGTCCTTCTTTTTGCATGCATAAGATTCTCATGGAGGACAACTATAAGGCAGTAGTGCAACCCTAAAGGAGATTAAATCTAGTTATGAAAGAGGTGGCGAGAAAGGAAATGGTCAAGCTGTTAGATGCTGACATTATTTACCCCATCTTGGATAACTCTTCGGTGAGCCCGGTTCAGGTAGTGCCCAAGAAAGTTGAGACAACTATGGTCATGAATGAAAATAATGAGTTGATTCCCACTAGAATTGTCACGGGATGACGTGTGTGCATTGACTATAGAAAACTAAATGATGCCACAAGGAAGGACCATTCCTTCTCCCATTTATCTATCAAATGTTGGAACATCTAGTTGGTCATGAATATTACTGCTTTCTGGACGACTATTTATGTTACAATCAGATTACAATAGCTCCAAAGGATCAAGAAAAGATGGCTTTCACTTGCCCATATGGAGTCTATGCATACAGGAGGATGCCGTTCGGATTGTGCAATGCACCGACTACTTTTCAAAGGTGTATGCCTTCCATATTCTCTAATATGACTGAAGAATTCATTGAGATTTTTATAGATGATTTTTCTGTTTTTGGCTCTACTTTTGATTTATGCTTGCATAATTTATCCTTAATGTTGAAGAGATGTCAAGAAACAAATTTGGTTTCAAATTGGGAGAAATGTCACTTCATGGGTGAGAGAGAGAATTATTTTAGGACATAAAATTTCTTGCTAAAGGGATAGAAGTAGATAGGGCCAAATTTGAGGTAATTGAAAAACTTCCCCCTCTTACTAATGTTAAAGGAATGTGTAGCTTTTTGGGGCATATTGGTTTTTATAGGAGACTCATTCAAGATATTTCAAAAATTGCTAAACCACTTTGTAACTTCCTCATGAAAGATGAAGCTTTTGTTTTCAATGATAAATGTTTGTTAACTTTTAATACTTTAAAACAAAAGTTGACTACTGCTCCTGTTGTTGTTTCCCCTGATTGGGAATTACCCTTTAAACTCATGTATGATACTAGTGATATAGCTGTAGGTGTTATGTTAGGGCAAAGAAAGAATAAATTGTTGCATGTGATTTACTATGCTAGCCATGTTCTTGATTCTGCTTAACTTAACTACGCTATTACTAAAAAAGAATTGTTGGCTATTGTGTTTGCTTTTGACAAATTTCGTTCTTATTTAGTAGGTGCCAAAGTTATTGTCTATACCGATCATGCAGCTATTAGGTACCTTTTTGCCAAGCAAGAGTCGAAGCCAAGGCTCATCCGCTGGATCTTATTATTGCAAGAATTTGATCTTGAGATCAAAGACAAGAGAGACATGGAAAACTTGGTAGTTGACCATTTGTCGAGGATTGAACAGCAAGAGAAGCAACACGACCAGCTGCTCCACATTAATGAAGAGTTTCCAAATGAACAACTCTTTGCGGTGCAAAGCTTACCATGGTATGCAGATTTTGCTAATTTCAAGGCCGCTAAAGTTCTTCCCGTGGACCTCAATTCTCAACGGTTGAAATGGTTTCTTCATGAAGCCAAATTTTATGTCTGGGATGAACCTTACTTACTGATGAGCTACCGAGGCTCCTCAAATTACTTAATGTTTTAGGTCGGTTACCTAGCTTTTTGCAGCATAGGACAGCCCTAAGTCGAACCTAAGGATTGTTCTATTTAGTGAATCATATTAAGAAGCATGTAAATAGGGGGGTTTTGGTGGTTTATGTGATTAACGAAAATTAATTATCAGTGGTGAAGTTTANTGAGGTGTGTTGATGGGTTGTTAAGGAGATGTGTGCCACAAGAAGAAGTTGAAGATATACTATGGCACTGTCATGCTTTGGGTTATGGGGGTCATTTCAGTGGAGACTGAATAGCTGCAAAAGTATTACAATCGGGCTTCTATTGGCCAACCGTGTTCAAAGATGCATATGAGTATGTGAAGATGTGTGATCGATGCCAAAGAATGGGTAACATTTCTAAACGATATGAAATACCTCTGAACTTAGTGCTTGAAGTCGAGTTATTCGATGTGTGGGGTATTGATTTTATGGGCCCCTTTCCCTCATCATACTCTAATGAATACATCCTGGTAGCGGTTGATTATGTGTCCAAATGGGTTGAAGCAACAACAACCAGAACTAATGATGCTCAGGTGGTTATTAGTTTCCTCAAAAAGAACATTTTCTCAAGATTTGGGTTACCAAAAGCTTTGATAAGTGATGAGGGAACTCACTTTTGCAACAAGCGGCTAGAATCTTTGTGAGGTAAATAAGGTGTAAGGTATCGTATTGCAACCATGTATCATCCACAAACCAGTGGACAAGTTGAGGTGTCGAACAGGGAATTGAAGCGGATACTTGAGAAAACTATTAACACTTCAAGAAAAGATTAGGCAATGAAGCTTGACGATGCTCTTTGGGTTTACTGGATTACTTTGAAGACACCACTTGACATGTCTCCTTACCAATTGGTGTATGGGAAGACCTATCATTTACTTGTTGAATTGGAGCATCGAGCATTGTGGGCAGCAAAAATCCTTAATTTTTACTTGGTAGCAGCAGGTGAGAAAAGGATGCTTCAGCTTCATGAATTGGATGAGTTTTTGCATCAAGCTTATGAGAGTTCAAAGCTCTACAAAGAAAAAAATGAAGTGATGACATGACAAGAGGATTATCCCAAGGAATTTTGAATCGGGACAACAAGTGTTATTATACAACTCAAGATTGAAACTCTTTCCTAGGAAGTTGAAATCAAGGCGGTCAGGTCCCTTTTTTATCAAAAAAGTCTTCCCCTATGGAGCTATTGAAGTAGCTAGCATTCATTTAGGAATAAGCTTCAAGGTTAATGGAAAAAAGCTTAAGCGTTATTGGGGAGATGGGGTTCAGCACCAAATCTCTCCAATGGTCCTTTCTGCACCAACATAACACCAGAGAGAGTTCAGCTTAGAACTATAAATTAAATGATTGTTGGAACGCAACCCAATATCTAGTGTTTTATTGTTTTCTTAAGTTTCTTTATGATTTATCTTGAATTGGTTTCTCTAAGTGTCTTAGTTAGTTTTTAGCTAAAAGATGAGATTTATTTCCTATTTTTTCTGGTGTAGGTTTTGTTTGGGACACTTATGCAGATTCAAGTTCAGTATTCAAGCTTAGAATGAAGAACATGGATTGAAACACAGTCGTGCCCTACCCCGTGTGCATCAGGCAAAGATCCCAAGAGAAGAACACGGCTAGTGACATGGCCGTGTCAATACTCGTGTTGATTGGACAAAGGCTTATGAATTATTCAAAAAATCCAGAGGAAGAACACGGCCAATGACATGGCCGTGTCTATACCTATGTGAACCATCCAGAAAGTCAAGGAGGAAAACACGAGCACACACAACCGTGGCAGCAAGCGTGTGGATGACACAGAGAGTCCAGAAAGAACACGTCAAGTACATGGCCGTGTCTATTCCCGTGTCGATTGACCAAAAGTGACCCACCTGAAGACACGGCCATGTCCATACCTAGGTAAGTATCCATGCATGTCATGTCACTAACACGGTCGCACACACGGCCGTGTCTTGCTCATGTCACTTATAAGGATTTTCTACACTCTACACACGGCCCAATACACAGGCATGTCACCCCCGTGTCACACCAACACCCCCACTGCCATGCACATGTCAACTTTCCGTGTTTCTTACCCAAGCCCAACACGCCCACAATATACAGCCGTGTTGTGGCCGTGTCACTTAAAACCCTTTAAAATTCTGGTTCACGGGTCATCATTTCACTTAAAAAAAAAAAAACCAATTTCTCTCATTCTCCTCTAAATCCCTAACCATTCCGGTACTCACATACCCATTTTCGGCCAAACTCCTCTAAATTGAATAAGTGGCCCAAATGTAACAAAATAATAAAACATATGCCTAAAATGGGGTCACCAATTTAAAAATAAAAAAGAAAAAAAAATTTAGTCACACTAGGTTAGCACCCATAATCAACCTGGCTACAAGTACATGGTAAATGGAAATTTTAATATTGAAAAATTAATTGAAGACTTAGATCTGAAAATATGGTTTCTACAGTTTGTATTTCTTTACATGTTTACTATTTGAGGAACGTGAGAAACAAATATTTTCATGTCATCATGTAGGAAACATGTAAAGAAAGTAGATAAGTATTTTGCCTGTGATAAAGGAAAAGACAATTGTCATTATTCAAGATGATTCATGATGCGAAAGATATACTAGAACCAAAAAGACCAAGATTCGAGCCTGGGAATTAGCAAGAAATTTAAAATCAAGATTTAAGCTTGGGAATTGGCAAGAAATTTAAAATCATGATTTGACCCTGAGAATTAGCAAGAAATTTAAAACCAATGTTCGATCCTGGGAATTGGCAAGAAATTTAAAAACTAAGATTTAAGCAAACACAGAAGCACAAGAATAAAACCGATAAACAACTAAAGAACTAACTAAATACCAAGTGAATGATATCTAATTCATTTATATAAAATTCACTCATTATTTAACATATATATATATATATATATCTGTGTGTGTGTGTGTCTGTATTTGTGTAAAATAACTTATTTGTTTCATTGGAATGATTATTTATCCCATATTAATTCGTAATTGAATATTTTTATGATATCCTTTCTTTGAACTTGTGTTTTTATTGTCATAATAACTTATTTATTTTTGTGTCCTTATGTTTATGTTTATGTTTATGATTATGATTATGTTTATTAAAAAATTAGCCAATTTATTTGGTTTATATAAGGTGTTGAATAATTTGTAAAATAGATATGAGAACAAGTTCAAAATTTGACAAACTTAAGGAATTTTGATTGCTTATAATTCCAACCAAGAGCCTATCTGTAACTTTAAGATAATGCGCTGCATATGCCCATGTTTCAAGCCCAATAAACTAGCAAATTAAATATTTAAATGTGTTCATTGGTTTGTAGTGTGATAGTAGATGGGGGAAGTTGTGCTAATGTAGCTTGTCTATACATAAACACTTCAAACCCTACATTCTCCAATCGCTTAACAATAGTGGAGAGGTAACAGTGAGCAAAAAAGTCCTAATCTCTTTCTCCATTGGCAAGTATGAAGATGAGGTGCTTTGTGATATTATTCCCATGTAGGCTAGCCACACACTCCTTGGTAGGACTTGACCATTTGACTACAAAGTCAATCACAGTGGGTACATAAAACTATACTCATTTGTTTTCAACAAGAGGCTAATCACCTTGATCCCTATGTCTCCAAAGCAAATTCTAGAAGATCAAATACGGATAAAAAAGATTGTGAGCTTGAGAGAGAGCAAAAGAGAGTGGAGGCCAAGACCTTTAAGAGGCAAGAAAAAGAGAGAGAAACCGAGAGCAGATTGAGTGGAAAGAAGAGAGAAAAAATGAAAGATTATGAGCTTGGGAAAAGAGAGTCTAAGAAAGTTTTGCTTTCTCATAAGCCTACTCTAACATCCTTGTACAAAAAGACTTATGTTGAGACTAATCCCTTTAATCTTTCATGTTCTAGTGTGTGTTTGTCCCACGTGTAGAATCTTGAAGAAGTCTCTCAAAGAACAACACAAGATGGAATGCTTCTCATATTGAAGAGTGACTTTCCCAAGGCTTCTATTGTTAACTTTACACATTTTCCTACTTTGACATCAAATTTTGTTGATTGTGCACTTGCTGAAAATTGTTTAATCATGATCCTACTCTTGTTGTAATGGTGTATGCATGTGGAGATTTAGGAACTAATGTTGATGGATTAGGAGATTTCATGCTTCTTACTTATTCACATACTAGGGCACTAGGTCTAGATCATGTTAGAACCTTGTGTACAAGTGACTTTTATGATATCGGTAGGAAGAGTGTGAGTGTTGCATGGGCTGCACGACACCACCATATGCCAAATTGCTCTTTGTTTAGAAAGCTCGATGTGTAGTTATTCCATAACTCCATGTATAGATCTCACATTTCTTTTAATTCTTGCATAAATAACACTTTTTATGACACCAATGTATTTTGTAAGGATGAACTTGCGCATGGTTGTTATAGGCTTAGATTTGTTGGACATAATTATTTGCTTTCTTTTAGATTTATATATAGAACCTATGGTTGGTTGTCCATACCTTACAAGGTTTGTCATATCTCTCATACCCTATCTAAAGTGGTGAATCTTTTGTTACACATTTCCATTGGATACTTTTTGAAGGCCTACTTCGTGGTATTTTTAAATCAATAGCTGAGTTTAGTTTATTCTAGTCCTACAGTGCTTGCTTCACTATTTCTTTTATGTCTTTATGCATTTTTATGCTTTTGTGTTCCTCACAAAAATTTTAGCTTTGTGGTTTTTTGTAAGGAATTTGAGAGGGTGGTATTTGACCCGGGTATCTCCTTTTACTTTGTTGTTACAAATAAGGGAAAAGGAACTTGAATGTTCAAGATGAAGCTGATCAATGTAACACAAGTCTTAGTGGTTGCACTAAGTCTATCTTCCTCTACAATCTTAAACCTTGTTGTGGCTTGATATTAATTGGGTTTTACACTCATTACCCTTTTCTTGTTGATGTAGGTTAAAGATTTGAGGGCAAATCTTTTTGAAGAGGGAGGGGATGATGCGATCCAAGGTAGCAACACCAAGGAGGCCGAGGCTAGGGTTTAGCTCATAGTTATTTGGTAAATAGTCTTTGTATTTTGATATCATTGTTGGGCCGAATAGCCATGTATTTAGGGTATTTATTTTCTGATTTATTTCTTGAGACTTTGTTTTAGGTTAAGTTTGTAGTAATGGCCCATTTTGAACTTCTATTAGGGCTAGTCATTACTTAAGCAACTTAGGGCTTGCTTAGTTGGGTTTTAGGATCTTTGGGTCAGTTTAGGTTCGGTTACCCACTCAGCTCCTAAAATCGCCCCACAAACACTTTAAGAAGCTGATTGCCTTTGTCATCATTCAGAAATTAATCAAAGAACTTGTTGAGAGGTTTCTTCTCTTTTCTCTCTTTTGAGAGCTATGGACCAGCAAGGGTACAACTTGCTTGGTGCTAGAATCATATCACTCCCAATCTCCTTTTTCCCTGAAGTTTGGCGATTCAATCAATGCTTCATCATTTCCACGTTGGTTCTTGATTCTTTGTGCTTGAGAGGTTTAGTTGCATTGTTGAGTTGCTCATTCTAAGTTTAAGGGTCTTCACTTCATTTCCATTCATCTTGTTTTGTTTGATTCACTGGCCAATTTCTTGGGATCCTTGGATTCGTGGTGTTATGCTGAGTTGACCTATATTCACAAGGGAAATCGCATCAACAAGCAAAATGTTAAGTTTGGGGGTATTTGTTAAGTGGATTTTACACCCACTTTGTAAATGCTTTTAGCTTAACTTTATGTTTGTGTCTTGAGATTTGTAGCCTTAATCTTGTTCATTCTGTCTATTTTGTAGGTTTGAATGGAAAAAGTGAAAATTATTGCTTAAAGAGGCATTGAAGACAAGATATGACAAATTTTTGGTTTGTTGGGTGTTGCTATGCTACTCCCTGGCGTCGCTACGCTCGAAGTCCACCAGCTGCAGAGGTGAGCAAGGTGTTGGGCATCCTTATGCTACTTCCTAGCTTCGCTACGCCCTCTCTTAGCCAAAAGCCACATTGAAGCATCCTTTGGGCGTCGCTACGCCCTTGACCAATGTCGCTATGCCCATGACCTAGAGTCGCTTTGCCAGGCCATCCACCAAAGCACTCCCTGGGCGTCCTAGCGCTCGTGATCCAGCGTCCCAACGCCCAACGTGCATTCTTCCGCGCACGTGCTTTGTTTTTCCTATTAGAATTAGGAGTAATAGGTTTTAGTATTTAAGCAACTTTTAGGTTTGAGTTTAGGGATCTTTTCTTGACTTTTTAGAAGTAAGGAAGCAAGAGCAAAACGAGGATTTGAGAGGTGCAACTTGGACAGCAAATCGGTAGCTTCTCTACTGAGTTTTATTCTTCTTCCCTTTGAATTATGTCTAGATTTTACCCTACCATGTTCTTATCTTTTGCTGTGAGCTAATCTCTTATTTAGGGCTATGATGTAGCCTAATTTTAAACGGTTGTAGTTTCTTGTGAAATTAATTTAAGGTTTATATTTTTTATTTGAGTGTTTATCCCTATTCTTAATGCTTCTAATTAATTGGCCATTAATTAGTTGATTAGTTAATCACTTAGAGAATGAAAGTGATTTGTGTGTCTAGTTCATTGAGATGAATACCACAGGTTGCATGTAGGATAGGAATATACCTTTATGACTTGTGTAGTCAATTAAGAGATTCATAGAACCTAATGAATTTGTAATTATTATAACTCGTATAGTAATATACAAGGTTAGTAATTGATGATATTTTCACCAGACCTTGGGAGAGGCTAGTGAATGAATTAGGGAATCTTAACTAGCAATTAGGAAGATAAATTGATATTAATGACATGAGGAATGAAAACCGGGATTATTTTTGGTGAAATCGGAACCATAGGCTTTTCTCTCTTGATTAATTAGTCGTTTTCTCTGTCTTAGCTTATTTTCAGTTTACTTAAAGTTCTATCTTGAAAATCTCCATACTCGTTGATTAGATAAAATTGAGATTAACGCAATTTCGATAATTGATAACATTAGTCCTCATGGGAATGATAATTAACTCACATCTTATTACTTGGAAACGATAATGTGCACTTGCGTTAGAATTTTACACAACAATAGTGGTCAAGAATGAGAATAATGAATGGATCCTAACTAGAACTGTGACTAGCTGGAGAGTGTGCATTGACTACATGAAGCTCAATAAGGCCACTAGAAAGGATCACATCCCCTTGTCTTTTATTGATCAGATGCTTGACAGAATGGTTGGCCATCCTTATTGTTGTTTTCTTGATGGATACCCTAGCTATAATTAGATCTCTATAGCACCTGAATATTAGGAGAGGACTACCTTCACTTGCCCATATGGGAAATTTGCCTTCAGACGCATCTCCTTTGGGTTATGCAATGCACCAACCTCTTTTCATATGTGCATGATGGCAATTCTCTTACATGGTGGAGAGGTTTATTGAAGTGTTTATAGATGACTTTTTAGTCTTTGGAACTTCTTTTGATTCATGCTTGGCTAATCTTGCTTAAGTTCTCCAATGTTGTGAAGAAACTAATCTAGTGCTCAACTGGGAAAAGTGCCACCTTATGGAGACATAGGGCATTGTCTTAGGCCATAAGATCTATGCTTCTGGTGTTGCGGCTGATTGGGCTAAGAAAGAAACTATTGAGAAGCTTCCACCTCCTACATATGCTAAAGGAGTGTGTAGTTTTATGGGTCATGCTGGATTCTATAAGTGCTTCATTAAAGACTTCTCCAAGATAATTGAGCCTTTCTACAATCTACTTCTCAAAGATGTGCCTTTTAAAATTATTGTAGATTGTCTTAAGGCTTTCCAAGTTCTTAAGAAGGCTTTGGTATCTGCCCCTATGATCATAGCTGCTGATTAGGATTTTCCTTTTGAATTGATGTGTGATGCCAATGATTTTGCTATAGGAGCTATTTTGGGATAGAGTAGAAACAAGCTCTTTCATGTTATTTATTATGATAGTCGCTCCTTTAACCCTGCTTAGATGAACTATGTCACCACTGAAAAGGAACTGCTGCCAATGGTTTATTCTTTTAACAAGTTTTGGCCATACTTCATAGGACCAAGACCATATTCTACATTGACCATTATGCCATCATGTATCTGATCAAGAAAAAAGATGCAAAACTCAGATTAATCAAGTTGGTGCTCCTACTATAAGAGTTTGACTTGGAGATCAAAGACAAGAAGGGAACAAAAAATCAAGTAACTGATCATTTGTACCGCTTAGAGCCATATGAGCAATATGATTAGACAAAGCCTCATATTAATGATGCATTCCCAAATGAACAACTCTATAATATCTCTGTTTGGAAGCTTCCTTGGTATTCAGATTTTGCTAATTATTTGACTAGTAAGGTTCTTCCACTAGAGCAAAACAACAATCAACAGAGGAAGAAATTTCTCTATGATGTGAAGCATTACTTATGGGATGACCCTTTTGTCTACAAGCATTGCTCTGATAGGATTATCAGAAAGTGTGTCCCTAAAGAGGAGATGGTGAGTATACTTCATCATTGCCATTCTTCCAAATATAGTGGTCACTTTAGAGCTAACCATTCTGCAGCTAAGATCCTTTAGTCAGGTTTCTACTAGTTGACATTGTTCAAAGGCACACTGATGAGGATCCTAACACCCAATCAAGAGACCCGTTATCCATATCTGTGGGTCCGATCACAAGAGCAAGAGCTAAAAGGATGCAAGAAGCTTTGAACGGCTTGATTGATAAGATCGAGGCTCAAGGAACAAGTTTGGATGGACGCCAAAAGTTTGTGTGCTCAATTTTGGCTAAAAATGAAGATATTGAAGACGGGTAGAACCTTGGGGGCCGCAGCCTCCAAAACTCGATGTTGTAGCACTCCAAATCACTCAGAATGGCTTCTAGACAAGGCCTAAGTTGCCGCAGCACCTAGCAAGCCAGGCACCGCAGCGCCAACCCTCAATGTCGCAGCTCCCCGTCAATTTATAGCTTAGCGAGTTTTGACCCAAAATGAGTGTTTTGGTTAGTGGCTCCAAGCTTGGACCAACTTTTAGCCAATTTCACTTAGGTTATTAATCTTATCCATTGGGGACATCTAGCTATTATTTTGGGCTTATTTAGGTTTTGTTAAGGCCTTTGGCCCAATTAGACTTAGAATTAGGGTTATACTTGTTTTGTTTAAAAGGGAGGCCAATGCTCTTGTCATGGTCAGAATACGCATTTTGAGTAAAGTTAAGAGTCTTCTCCTTCCATGGTTTTTTGAAGAACTAGTATAACTTATCAAGAACCCTAGTTCTTATGGCGTTTGTAACTTATCAAGTACTCCAGGTTCTTGTGGCGTTCAATCCTAGAACTTATTGCTTGTCTTCTATCTTTCTCGAGCGTGGCATTCATATATCTTCCCTGGATACCTTCAGTTCCCGCTTTGCTAAGCGATGGATCGAGTTCCTCGTTGATGAGCTGCCGAGGCTCCTCAAATTAATTAAGTTTAAGGTCGGTTACCTAAGCTATTTGCAGCAAAGGGCAGCCCTAAGTCGAACCTAAGGATTGTTCTATTTAGTGAATCATATTAAGAAGCATGTAAACAGAGGGGGTTTTGTTTGGTTTAAGTACTTGACAAAAAAATAATTGTAAGTGGTAACCTAAAGGAAAACAACCAATCCAAG
>QAOA01004507.1:306-87749 GCA_003255065.1 Cercis canadensis
AAAACTTAACAGGAAGCATCCAGTTGGCAGGAGGCACACTGCGGTGCCAACGCCCAGTGTTCAGCAGTAGCAAATTTTACCCAGCAACCATTATGTAAATGAAAATAAACAATACCCACTTTGAACAAAATTAAGAAACCCAAAACTAACAATNAAAGTAACAATTTAATCACAAATATTCAATCATAAATTAAATGACCTAGTCCCTCTAACATGTCCACTAAGTTTCTAAAAGACTAAAAGCATTTCACTTTGCACCAAAATCAACAAACTTCAAAGCCCTAATCTAACTGTGACCATGAGGGAGAATGACAGTCAAGATTGAAAACGAAAACAGAACATGCACAAATACCCAACGGAACGGAACTTGATCTTGCATGCATATATTTTCAGATAAAAATTCTGCAACTCATGATAAATAGGTATGATTCCCACCCTACTAAGCTTACCCTCTAACTAGTCAATAGATTGGAACCCTCAAAAGTTTTAATTCAGATGAGAGACAATAGCTGTAGAGATCAACAATAAAATTTTAATGGAAGAAATGGCTTACATGGTGAAGAAAGAAGCTATGTCCGATACCCCCTTTCTCCCTCTCTCCTTCGCCCTCCTCTTCTCTTGCCTTTGCTGCCTCTCTCTTTCTCTCTTCCTCCTGCCGCTTGTTTCTTTCTCTCTCCTATTCTCTCGATACTTCTTCTATATTTATCTCTTAGCTTGTTTTTTTTTTTTAACTTATAAAATGATATATATATATATATAAACTAATTATAAAAGAAAACCCAATTGTTACAGGTTGGGGAAGAA
The DNA here is from genome assembly GCA_003255065.1 of Cercis canadensis. Taxonomy (NCBI): domain Eukaryota; kingdom Viridiplantae; phylum Streptophyta; class Magnoliopsida; order Fabales; family Fabaceae; genus Cercis; species Cercis canadensis. The sequence goes on from QAOA01004507.1 coordinate 1,111, forward strand.
AATTGGGGCTCACCTCAATACGGTGTCGTTTTTGGCGACCTGGGCATCCCACAGTGGACAAAAACGGTGTCGTTCCACTAATGGCAGGGACCGGTCATCTCCAAACGGCGCCGTTCCACTTAAAGAAGTTGTCAGGCCACCAAATGACGTACTCAATTGATCGGGATTCCCTCTTGTGTTTCGCTTGCGTTTCTTTGGATGAAACTCAGAATTCGAAATGTTAAAAAAAAAAAAAAAACCCCAGGAAAACGAATTTTTGCCGTCTCAGCTCAGTGGTACGCGTTTCATGCACGTCCCGAAAACGGGTACGTGCTGGAAATCCGCATTTCGGTGCTTCTAAGTCCTCCACTAATCAATGATGAAAATTTCCAATAAACCAATTATATGGCCACAACTATTACGGATTTTGGTTTAAAAAAAAAGAAAATAAATTTGTATTCATTTGTGTTTAAGCGTCACAAATAAAGAAAACTTGTATAGGAAGTTATTTATTTCCATGAATTTTAGTAATTTTGAATTTTTTGTTCCATGAAAATTAATTATTTGGTTACTGCCACAATTTAGCATATTTATGCTTGATACGATTTACAAAAAAAAATACATAGATTAGATATAACTAATGATATTCTGATGAATGGAACATTAGTGCTCAACAGTCACCTTTCAATGCAAACATAAATAATTGATTGAACATAACAAGGCCCTACAGTAACATCACAGTAGCCAGCAAACTCTAGTCACCCTTGTGTTTATCGTTTTCGCAAAAGCAATTATACAAAGGGGATTTTATATAAGAGGGTATGCAATCATAAAATACTTTTCAGTGGAATCAAATAAATTAGCAGTCTCATACCCCATTTAATATAGATTTATGTTAACTGTAAAGCACTTCTCAACAAAGTGAAATTAAAGTGTTTTGACTAAGAAGTGAGAAGAGGAAGTTGGAAAAGTTCTCCATAATCTATAAGAAATCCTTTTTGTTGCCATCACTTTACAAAGCTCTTATAAAGTTCCAATTAATGCCTTCAAGAAACACACATACCCATTTGCAATGTCATAATGATTTTTTTTCAAGGACCTTGCAATCAAGAACATAGCCAGAATGAGATTTAAAAATAACAAGCAGCAGATACCACTAAGAAATAAAATCGAAAACTTAACATGAAGCATCCAGTTGGCAGAAGGCACACTGTGGTGCCAACGCCGAGTGTTCAGCAGTAGCAAATTTTGCCCGGTAACCATTATTTAAATGAAAATAAACAATATCCACTTTGAACAAAACTAAGAAACCCAAAAGTAACAATTTAATCACAAATATTCAATCATAAATTAAATGACCCAGTCCCTCTAACATGTCCACTAAGTTTCTAAAAGACTAAAAGCATTTCACTTTGCACCAAAATCAAAAAACTTCAAAGCCCTAATCTAACTGTGACCATGAGGGAGAATGACAGTCAAGATTGAAAACGAAAACAGAACATGCACAAATACCCAACGGAACAGAACTTGATCTTGCATGCATATATTTTCAGATAAAAATTCTGCAACTCATGATAAATAGGTATGATTCCCACCCTACTAAGCTTACCCTCTAACTAGTCAATAGATTGGAACCCTCAAAAGTTTTAATTCAGATGGGAGACAATAGCTGTAGAGATCAACAATAAAATTTTAATGGAAGAAATGGCTTACATGGTGAAGAAAGAAGCTATGTCCGATACCCCCTTTCTCCCTCTCTCCTTCACCCTCCTCTTCTCTTGCCCTTGCTGCCTCTCTCTTTCTCTCTTCCTCCTGCCGCTTGTTTCTTTCTCTCCCCTATTCTCTCGATACTTCTTCTATATTTATCTCTTAGCTTGTTTTTTTTTTTTTAACTTATAAAATGATATATATATATATATATATATAAACTAATTATAAAAGAAAACCCAATTGTTACAGGTTGGGGAAGAAAATTGGGGCTCACCTCAATACGGTGTCGTTTTTGGCGACCTGGGCATCCCACAGTGGACAAAAACGGTGTCGTTCCACTAATGGCCGGGACTGGTCATCTCCAAACGGCGCCGTTCCACTTAAAGAAGTTGTCAGGCCACCAAATGACGTACTCAATTGATCGGGATTCCCTCTTGCGTTTCGCTTGCGTTTCTTTGGATGAAACTCAGAATTCGAAATGTTAAAAAAAAAAAAACCCCAGGAAAACGAATTTTTGCCGTCTCAGCTCAGTGGTACGCGTTTCATGCACGTCCCGAAAACGGGTACGTGCTGGAAATCCGCATTTCGGTGCTTCTAAGTCCTCCACTAATCAATGATGAAAATTTCCAATAAACCAATTATATGGCCACAACTATTACGGATTTTGGTTTAAAAAAAAGAAAATAAATTTGTATTCATTTGTGTTTAAGCGTCACAAATAAAGAAAACTTGTATAGGAAGTTATTTATTTCCATGAATGTTAGTAATTTTGAATTTTTTGTTCCATGAAAATTAATTATTTGGTTAGACTTCCTCATATTGTGACACATGCAGTATCACATTGTGCATCTTACTTTTAATAATATATAGACTTACATTGGTATCAATTAGATCACTGTGTCATGAATTGTCCTCTATTATTAAGCATATATTTTTCCCAGTGAATGCTAGAGAGAGGCATTGGTACCTATTGATAATTGATGCATCTAAGAAGATAATCTACCACTCGGAGAGATTGACATCTTGAATCATGCTACAAATAGTAAGGTTTGGGATTTTATTGCCAATCCATTTTGGCCTTTTTGTTTTTAAGCTCTAATTGGAATTGGGAAAGAATTTTGCATCAATCTTTTTTGTTCATAAACAGGGCCTAAGCCCAACAAAACAAAAACCAAAAACTACAAATGAATTAATTAGGGGAAGGACACTCCTCAGGAATCACTAATCAGTAAGGCCTCAAGCGTTATCATGGAAGGGGAATAGAGTAAATCCGATCTCCATGCATCAATTTTTTTTTTTTTGGTCTAAAACCAATTTAACCCAAAAGCTTAAGCTATTAGGGGTAATAAGATGAGTCTTCATTTAACAGTTTAAGTTTTTAGATTGAATTAGTTCTTGACATAGCATTATTCAACAAACTTCTTGCATTGGAACACCACAACAAAATTGTGTGGTCGAACATAAGCATCGCCATTTACTTGAATTTGCCCATGCACTAAGGTTTCAGGCCAACTTACCAATAATATTTTGGGGTGAATGCATCCTTATTGCCATTTATTTAATAAATCTATCCCCTACCCCAATCCTTTCAGGTCTTAGTCCTTTTGAGAAGCTATACAACAAAGTTCCTTCCTATGACTATCTGAGAGTTTTCGGTTGTTTGTGCTATGCTCCCAACCACTCTAAACCCCAAAACAATTTTGATTATAGGCAGAGATAGGAAAATAGCTAGCCTGTTTTAGCCCAAAAAAATGGAGGGCTAGACCATAGAAATGCTAGCCCAACCCTCTTTTTTTTTTTGAGGTTAGACCACAGTACCACACCACACTTATTTGAAAGTATACACTACTATAATTTGTTTAATTACTTATGCATCTTTATTTTAAATTTACACTTAGATGTATTTTATATATATATATATATATATATTCTTTGATTCTTTATTTTAATTTTATTTATTACTATATGCATGTTTTGTTTCATTTAATTAGATTTATTAACAAGTTAGTCTAAAATAGCCAAAATAACTAAAGAAAACAACTTAAACCCTTGTTAGTTTTTAGTCTTATTACAAATAAAAATAATTTAAAAGAAAAAAGAAAAAAACCAATTTTGGCCCACAGCCCGTGAAGGGCTGGGCTGGCCATTTGCTAGCCCGAATGAAAATGGGCCAAAATGACCCGGCCCATTTCCCAGCTGTAATTATGGGGATATAAAATTATCTTTGTTGGCTATGCAATATGGTTATCAAGTCTTTGACCTTGAAACTCACCAAATCTTTATATCTGTTATTTTTCATGAAAACCACTTCCTTTACGATTCTGTTACATCAGTGAAACCATCAAATATCTATACAACTCCATAATTGCTACAATCATTCCACGATAAACTTCAACCTGAAACAACACCCTATACCAACCACAAAGAAAACCTAGCCAATTTGACAATCCCACCCACTGAAAATATAACCCAAGTAAACCAACACTTGCAAACACAAACCCATTAATTGTTCACACTATGACTGATGACTCATTGACAAACTTACTAGAACAAAGATAGCCTCAGCCACAGCGTGAGCTGCAAGCACCTAAGCACCTAAGAGATTATGTATCCATCATGCCACCATCAATTGATCCCGCACGAGCTCCCATCCATTTCGCTAACTCATGTATCCAATATCCCCTCTCTAATTTCTTGTCCTATGATTTTTTTCTCACCAATCCATTTGGCATACCTTGCGGCCATCACGACCAATGATGAGCCAGTCTTTTTCACAGGCTGCTAGACATGAACATTGGCGAGAAACAATGAGGAAAGAGATACTTGCCCTTGAAAAAAATGGGACTTGGACCCTCGAGAATTTGGCCCCTGGGAAACAAGCAATAGATTTCAAATGGGTTTACAAAATCAAACATTAACTTGATGGGACAATAGAGAGGTACAAAGCACAGCTTGTTGCCAAAGGTTTCCCTCAAGTAGAAGGACCTGACTACCATGAGACATTTACACCAGTTATAAAAATTGTAACAGTTCAAGTTCTACTCACTGTGGCTGCACTTAAACATTGGAAACTTTACCAACTTGATGTCAACAATGCCTTCTTACAAGGTGATTTGCATGAACAAGTTTAATTACATGAAAATTCCGCAAGGGTTCTCATGTACAAATGAGACATGAGAATTTTGTTTTCAAAAGTCTCTTTATGGACTCAAACAAGCTTCTTGGAATTAGTTTGAAAAGTTCACCAATTAGCAGCTTGCTTTACTCAATCTCATGCCGAGTATTCCCTACTTGTTTCTTGCAAGGGCCGAAGTTTTGGGGTTGTTCTGGTTTACTTTGATGATCTCATCATCATTGGGAATGATGAATCTCGAGTCCTTGCTATTTAATCCTATATGCATGTCAAATTCTCTATCAAAGATCTTGGGCCATTAAAATATTTTCTTGGCATTGAGGTCACTCACACTCTTGATGGATTGTGTTAAGCCAACAAAAGTGTGCCTTAGACATCTTAATTAAAACTGGTGTCACAACGTACCCGAAATGTAGCTACAACGTGGATGACAAATTTAAAAAGATTAATTTTTAAAGAAAACTTGGAGTAGCCACAAATTATTTTTAGAAACAGGAAAACAACTAGAAAACCCTATTTGAAAAGTAAAAAAAAGTCATATGCGAATCAGAGAGGGTTCAGGAGTCAATTTGTGTGTGGGAAAAGTGTTACGTACCCTACAACACCCACCTAAAAGACGATTATCCGAAATTAGTTATGTTATTTATTATGGCTATTATGTATTTCGAATATCCCTAAAAGAATTACACAAACAGAAAAATGAAGGCTAGACTTAAAAAATGAATAAGAATTTTCCAAAAAGATCATGCATTAAAAAAAAAAAAGATAAATGGGATACTTAACAAAAATTAAACGTGTTATGTGTGCATCTAGCGGGTTCCTAAGTCCTTCCATCCTTTTGTCGCAAGAAGCGCCATCTGGGGTGGCGTTACCTTTGCTTAGGTCATATAGACAAAGTCATCCCATATAGGATTAAACTCAATCTATTCTTCTATTATACGCGAAGGGCCTATGGACAACTAATCATGCAAGTATATATTTAAATGAATGCAAATGTATGGGTTTACAAATTACAACACTATTTAGGGAGGGGAAATTTCAAATACTTACAATAAAATGAAATATAGAGTAAAAACAAAAATCTTCTCGTGCTACATTCCCATTGAATCCTCTAAGACCTAGCCTCCTAGCCTGCCGACCACTTACAAAATCAACTTGTGATACCATTAGCAACAATTACCAAATGCACTCATAAAGCCAATGAAAAGAGCATTAGGTAAGGGAACATATAAGAGATCATTCATGCATAAACAACCAAAGAGTCTTACTAAAAAAAAAAAAAAAAGCAAAGTAAGACAGAAAAAGCTTTAGAATAATGCAAGACAAGGATGTACAAGAAGCTTTAAAACCATTCCCAATCAACCTTTAAAATATCCTTGGGGCAGCCACTAAACACTTGCAAAAATAATCCCAAAACAGTACTCAAGGATAGCATCTAAAACAAAAATAAATTAACCTCAAACCCCCTTTAACATGCATTGGAACAGCCACCCAAACAAAGAGACAACACCCGAAACAGCCATAAAAATAATGCAAACAAAGCCCAAAAAACTCATATTAGAAATGAAACAAAAATTGATCTCAATATGAAAGCTAAAAGAGTCAACAAAAACAAATTTTGAACACGTGGAGAGGTCACAACTCATAAGGCAACATTATGCATAGAATTGTGACTTTTTGAGCTGTATATTCCATCGTTCAAGATACGTTTGGTTGAATATGAACTTTCCCACTCTTAATTGATTGTGCTTTATATTTTATTTGTCTTTCAAGAAAATTATACTGCCCATTATTATTTAATTATATGTTTAACTGCTGATTTTGATATTGCTATAATATTATCACAACACTAATGAGGTTGGTTTAGCTGATAAGAATCAAAATATTTTATTTATAAAATTTAAGTTCGAATTTCACTATAAGTATCAGTGTAAGTTCTCGTTGAGACTTGTGTGTGATATGTCCTTACCTTAAAATATAATAACTTTCTCTCACTCTAAATTTTTTATCACAAAAAATAGAAATATATTGCCACGGCCGACACCGTAGTATTTCATGTGATTTTTTATGAACCTTCCCTTATGTCTCATTCAAGCTGTCCCCACCTTGCTTCTTGACTTGAATTTTCACATGAATTCTTCACCTACTGCTCCCTTCTATTGCCATTTATTCTTCTTCTCTTATTTGTTTGGCATTAAGTGTCCAAAATCTTCTCCACAATTTGTGCTCTTCTCTCTTTCTCTTTCCTTCTTTCTTCTTCATATCCTTCTCCATGTTCTCCCGGAAGCAATCTTCAGTTCCAACTCTCCCATGGACAAAATCAGAAAGCTTCTCCAAAATCAAAGAACCCCACCACAACCCCACGTTCATCAACCCTCAACTAAGGTACACCCTTTTCCTTTCTCTCTTCCTTTCTCTTTGGTTTCTTGTGCTTCTCTTTTGGTTCCCACCCTCCAACACCAAACACACCCAACTCCCAAGTAATGACCACAAAACCTTACGAACTCCCACGTGCGACGACACCGTTTCAGTGTATGTCTACGACTTGCCCACACGCTTCAACCTGGACATGCTCTCCCACTGCCAGCACCTCAATGTCTACACTAACATGTGCCCACATGTAGCCAATCGCGGCCTCGGCCAGCCTCTTCCAGATCATTCCACAAGCTGGTTTTCTACTCATCAATTCATAGCCGAGATGATCTTCCACGCACGTGTAGAGAACCACCCGTGTCGCACGTGGGAACCTAACAAGGCTAACTTGTTCTACGTTCCTTTCTATGGTGGGCTCCACGTTTCTAGCATGTTCCGCGAGTCCAATCACACTATTCGCGACGCCTTAGCTGTTGACTTGATAGACTACCTTCAAAGTCAGCCTTGGTGGCAGAGATCCAATGGCAAAGACCACTTCTTAGCCTTAGGGAGAACCGCATGGGATTTCATGAGAGTTAATGGTGGGCCCGACTTTGGAGCTAACATACTCCTCAACCTACCACGTGTCCAGAACATGTCGGTGCTAACAGTTGAGAGACAACCTTGGAAAGGGTCAAACCAACACGGTATCCCTTACCCTTCTTATTTTCATCCCTCTACAGTGACAGAAATGTTAAAATGGCAACTTTTAATGAAAGAATCAGAACGTCCCTATTTGTTTTCCTTCGTCGGCGGCGAGAGGAAAGGCTTAGAGAAAGCTGCTATTAGAAACAACATCGTAAAGCAATGTGCCAACACAACGCGATGCATGCTTTTGAGATGTGAGAGTGGTGCAAGCAAATGCCATGAACCAAGTGAGGTGCTCGAAGTAATGACCAAGTCTGTGTTCTGTTTGCAAGCGCCAGGGGACTCGTTTACGCGGCGGTCCACGTTCGATGCGGTGGTTTCCGGTTGCATTCCGGTTTTCTTCTCGCCGCACACGGCGTATACTCAGTATGCATGGTATTTCCCGGAAGATGCAGAGAGGTATTCGGTGTATATAGATGAGAAAGGACATGGAAGCAAGAGAATAGAGGAGGAGCTGTTAAAGATTTCGAGTGAGAAAGTGGAGAGAATGCGTGAAGTGGTGATTAATCTGATTCCAAGACTCACATATGCGCACCCTAATGCTAGTGATGCTGGGTTTAAAGATGCAGTTGATGTTGCTCTTAGACAACTCTCCAGGCTTGTCCAGGCAAATGTTAAAAATTCAGAGCATAACAGCCGTAGAGATTTCCAATTTTAATTGAATATCCGTTATAAAGAGGTATATAGTATAGATGTAGAGTAGAGAAATCAGAACCTACTTTTGGATTATGTGAGAAAATAATACATATATTCTTTGGAAAATTATATAACGCTTTGAATTGTTAATGGTAATTTCAATAGGTGGGTTATAGCTTGCCGATCTTCCTTTGTTGGTAAGCTTACCAAGCTGATGTGTCATCTCTTTTTTTAACCTGCAACTGGTTAAGGTAGAAACACATTACAATTTTTATTTGAAGCCACAATATTTTCTTTAATTACACACCCACAACAAAACCTTGTTATTTAACTTATACTTTATCATATAATCCACTAAATAACAAACTTGTCAATCTTTTAATTTTATATTTAGGGCTTATGCTGCATAGCATAAGTAAAGGATCCTAAAAAATTAATATTTACATTATAACATTAATTAGCCACTATTTTACTTTTAAAAAAATTCATCACTTACATGGGCTCTTTGACCTGGAAATTGCAATTCTACAAATTTTTTTACCTAAATATAACATTTTTCAAACTATTTACATAAATATTACAGTTTTTTAAAATTCAAAAAAAAAAAAAAACCTTTTCGGGAGCTGTGGAGCCCACAGGATACGCCGTGGTCCCCGCGGTGTGTCCACGTTGAACAATCCACAGAGCCCACGGTGTGTCCACATTTGTCAATTTTCGCTGTCATTTGCCAGACGTGCGAGGCACATTCTCTTTAAGTGTCAACATGACTTCCCTCACTATTCCTAAGCACTCTCTTCCCACATTGCTCCACACCGAAACTCCCAAGTACCCATCTTCTCAAAACCTCCCATTTCTTTCCAGATCATCAAATTCCCAATTTTGTGGCCTGAAACTATCTCATTTTCCCTCTTTCTCAATCCCATATGCTACTTCTTCTTCATTGAAAGGTTCCATTGTTGCAAAGGTACATTTATAAATAAACAAGTATTTGTGCCTGTTTTCGTCCTCTTTTGGAATTCACAACCCACTTGCATCCATTTTTGGTTTTGTGTATTTCTGACTTGGCAGGTGAATAAAGGTTCAAAGCCACCACCATTCACATTGAAAGATCAGGATGGAAAGAGTGTAAACCTCACCAAGTTTAGAGAACAGGCCCCATATGTCTGGCAAATGGCAGCGAAAAATGAGAAATGTGGACACGCCGTGGGCCTCGCGGCATGTCTAACATGGACATGCCGCGGGGACCACGGCGTGTCCGGTGGGCCCCACAACTTTTGAAAAGTTTTTTTTTTTTTTTTTTTTTTTTTTTTTTTTTTTTTTTTTTTTTTTTTTTTTTTTTTTTTTTTTTTTTTTAATTTTAAAAAACTATAATATTGATGTAAATAGTTTGAGAAGTGTTATATTTATGTAAAAAATTTGTAAAATTGCAATTTTTTGGTCAAAGAGCCCACTTACATGTGTCTCTATTATAACAAACATAAGTATAAGTAATTTATCATGGATACTTAACCTTTACTTTATACTATAATTTACTAATTAAAAATTTATCACTGTTGATTAGATATTTAAATAGCATAAGAGATCCTAGAAAACAAACTTATATATTATAGTATAAGTCACTAATTTAGTTTTAAATAAATTGAAATTATTTAAAAATATCTATAATAAGATGCATAACCATAAGTAATATATAATAGAAACTTAACCTATACTTTATCATATAATCTACTAAATAACAAACTTTTCATCATTTTATTGTGATATTTAAGATTTATGCTCATAGCATAAATAAAGGGTCCTAGAAATATAACATCTACATTATAGTATTAGCTACTAATTTATTATTTTTTTATATAAGAGAATCATCACTTACAAGCATCTCCATTAAGATGGTCATAAGCATAAGTAATTTATCATAGATATTTGTTGTTTAACCAGCAACAACAAAAAAATCATAGACAATTAACCTCTAGTTTTAATTAGATATTTACATAACATAAGTAAGAGAACCTAGAAAACTAATTAACATATACATTATAGTAAAATTTATTTTTTAAAATAAATTATAATCATTTGAAAATATCTCTAATAAGATGCACACAAGCATAAGTAACATATATAGACACTTGACCTCTAGTTTATAGTATAATCCACTAAATAACAAGGATGTATCTTCAGTTGATTTGATATTTAAAGTTTATGCTCCATAACATAAGCAATGCATTTTATAAATGTAATATTACTCTGAGTGGGCTTCTGGTCCTTGAGATCTCAAGCATACCATTAGCACATTGCTTGATAGTATTGGAGTAACATATTCTTACTATCACTTTTATTACCAAAAGAAATGTAACATTATCATTAATATTAGTCACTAATTTATTTTTTCTTAAAAAGATTTCATCAATTACAAGTGTCTCAATTCATATGGAAGTAAGCATAAGTAATTTATTATAGATAAATAAGATTTATTTTAGGACTAATGCGGATTATATATATCACATATGTGGTAATAAAAATGGGCCCAATAAATGCATCTCTATTTTTTTTTTAAAGTAATTTATTATAGATAAATAAGATTTATTTTAGGACTAATGCGAATTATATATATCACATATGTGGTAATAAAAATGGGCCCAATAAATGCATCTCTCTTTTTTTTTTTTTTTTTAGAGTAAAACCCCTTTTTGGTCCCTGAAAGATAGGGGCGGTGACACTTTAGTCCCTGAAAGATTTTTACCGATACTTTGGTCCCTGAAAGATAGTTTCGTCAGCCATTTTAGTCTGCCGCTTGTGTCTGTTAGTGGAGTTTAACGAAAAACGCCACGTGGCACGTTAAGTACTGACGTGACTGTTAAGTGATGATATGACACCTTAAAAAAAAATTCTCTCATCTCTCTCTTTCTCTCTGAACATGGACTGCGCTTTGATGCCCTTGTCTGTTTTGAGACCTTCACGTTTGGCTTCTTCTCCTTCCAGTTTTAGCCACAATAATCTTTCTCCATGCCTTCTCTTCCCCTTTCATCACCAGGTATGACCGTCGTTGTTCTTTGCCGCCGCCACCGCTCATTTTCATGCTCTTCTACCCAGAGATTGTGGATGCAATCGACAACGTTATCTTCTCTTTCTTTCACTTGCTCTCCTCCCTCTCTAACCAAAACTACAACTAGATTCTGGTCTCTGATTCTAACTGTCAACAACCAACCATATGGAACTCTCTCTGTTCTGCCTTGAGCACCATCCCATGATCCTCCATTCTCTTTACAAGTAAATTCTCTCTGCTTCTCCTTATATACACTGGGTTTTATCCAAACTAAGCTAAGGCAATTCCTTAAATCCACAGGGACGCACAAGGGACTTCATTATAAGAGTTCATATAGGTTACCCTTTCGTTGCTCATATTCTGTCAGATCATAAAACTACTGCAAAACCAGCCACTTCATCTTTGCAGAATGAAGGAAGAAGAGCATTACTCGGTTTTCTCCTCTCAACCGGTTATGGCCGTTGCCATTCTTTTCTGCCGCCATCGCTCATGTTAAACGCAGCCATTGTGCAACAAAGGAGCTGATAGAAAGCAAAGAACCAGCAACAAAACATGTGCCCCGAGTTGACTCAGTCCAGCAACAGCATATGCATGTGCTCCGAGTTGACTCAGTCCAGCAAATATATGAAGTTACTTCCTCAGTTCCTTGCAATATATGAACTCTTCTTAACCTTGTTTTCTTACTTCCTTTTGATGCTATGTCCAAAATGAAAATATGATGGGTACCTGCCCAAAGTATAAAAACCAGCCTCACAAGTGCAACATTTAAATCCCGCCAACAATTGAACCATTTAGCTGGGTGATCCACCACCAACAGATTAAGAAAGATAGTTGGAGAAAGAGGGGGCCGGGGGTACATGGATAAAACATGGCCTGGCTTTCATCAGCATCATTCTAGAAAATATAATCAGCCACTCACTATTTTGTGACCAGAAACAAGCCTATACTTCACCTCCTTGTATTAAATCACCTCTGAAAAACATTACAGTTCAAGCTTTAACACAAGAATATCATCTTTGCCACATTCAATGTAGAGGAGTTTTGAATTCAAGACGCACAAGGGACTTCATTATAAGAGTTCATATAGGTTACCCTTTTGTTGCTCATATTCTGTCAGATCATAAAACTACTGCAAAACCAGCCACTTCATCTTTGCAGAATGAAGGAAGAAGGGCATTACTTGGTTTTCTCCTCTCAACCGGTTATGGCCGTTGCCATTCTTTTCCGCCGCCATCGCTCATGTTAAACGCAGCCATTGTGCAACAAAGGAGCTGATAGAAAGCAAAGAACCAGCAACAAAACATGTTCCCCGAGTTGACTCAGTCCAGCAACAGCATATGCATGTGCTCTGAGTTGACTCAGTCCAGCAAATATATGAAGTTACTTCCTCAGTTCCTTGCAATATATGAACTCTTCTTAACCTTGTTTTCTTACTTCCTTTTGATGCTATGTCCAAAATGAAAATATGATGGGTACCTACCCAAAGTATAAAAACCAGCCTCACAAGTGCAACATTTAAATCCCGCCAACAATTGAACCATTTAGCTGAGTGATCCACCACCAACAGATTAAGAAAGATAGTTGGAGAAAGAGGGGGCCGGGGGTACATGGATAAAACATGGCCTGGCTTTCATCAGCATCATTCTAGAAAATATAATCAGCCACTCACTATTTTGTGACCAGAAACAAGCCTATACTTCACCTCCTTGTATTAAATCACCTCTGAAAAACATTGCAGTTCAAGCTTTAACGCGAGAATATCATCTTTGCCACATTCAATGTAGAGGAGTTTTGAATTCAAGATAAATAAACATGAAGCTTATAAATCGAAAGAAAGAAACAAATGAGATGGGAGTAAGTAACATCATGAAATGCAAGAAAATATAAGACAGACAACCCCCACTTCATTTTCCAAGAAAACACCATTGGCCAATTTGCTTGATGCATAAGAGCAAATGGGCCAAGCATTGAATGCTAAATTGTTAGAAGATGTGGAAAAAGGATAATTACTAGAGTCAGATTTGATAGATGTGCTAAAACAAATCAGAACTCTAGATTCTTCCTAAATATGGTTATACTGATTTCCTTAACCCAAAATTCAGCAACTTCACTGATATGCCATCCAACAAGCTTATCTATATAGTAACAAGTGCATGCTAATGCTCCCTGTAAGACATAAAGAGTGTTAATAGTAGTAAACCTCACAAGTGACTCATCCCTTGCCTTAAGTTTGTCATGGTATTGAGGGAAAGAACACACTTTCCACCAACGAGGTTTGGGGCACTTGCTGATAAGCTCTTCCCCTACTCTCATTTCACAACTGAGCCTTTCTACCACTCTGTTTGTCGTGGGAGCATTAACCACCAAACATCCAAGTCCATGTCTAATGGATGAGAGAGAGATGGTGGAGAGAGGATGGCGGGGAGAGAGAGAGAGATGGTGGAGAGAGGATGGCGGGGAAAGAGAGAGAATTTTTTTTTAAGGTGCCACATCATCACTTAATGACCACGTCAGCACTTAACGTGCCACGTGGCGTTTTCCGTTAAGCCCCACTAACAAACACAAGCAGCGGACTAAAATAGCTGACAGAACTATCTTTCAGGGACCAAAGTGTTGGTAAAAATCTTTCAGGGACTAAAGTGTCACCGCCCCTATCTTTCAGGGACCAAAAAGAGGTTTTACTCTTTTTTTAATTACATTTTGAATGATACGTTCTTGTTTTAGTTTTTTTTTCTGTAACAATTTGTCTTTTTATTTATTTTTTATTTTTTTTAAGTTAGCCAAAAAAAAGCCCAGGCCTTCCAAACTGGGAAAAAAAATCGTATCCTCCTCCTTCTTCTTACTTTTTCCGTACTCTTCGTTTTCTTCTGGTTCTGGAGGTCGGAGCAGCTTAGACGGCATCTCAGTCTCTGATTGGCTTTGTGCAGAAAGTCCTACACCACATGTGAGGTATAGAATAAGAGAGTTTATGAAGGAAAACCGTGATGCATCATTGATGTATTGTGTGTAATTTATATACAGTATACCAGTAACAGAGTCCTATATATTCGAACTAAGCTTATGCTAATCTTAAAGTGATAACAATAGTTTGAATGTGGGAGCTTTATCTGGTGGTTGCACTATTCTCGCTAACACGCCCCCGCAAGATTGACGTGCCATCAAGCACACCAATCTTGGCTCGAAGATTACAAAAGACAGCGGTGGATAGTGGTTTAGTCAAGATATCCGCAAGTTGGTCTTTGCTTGAGACATGCAGAACTTGAAGTTCTTTGGAGAATACTTTTTCCCTGACAAAGTGATAGTCAAGGGATATGTGCTTCATACGAGATTGGAAGACGGGATTGGCACAGAGATATGTAACACCTGCATTGTCACAATAAATGATAGGTGGTTTGGTTGTGGCAATGCCAAGTTCCTTGAGGAGATTGAGCATCCATGATAGTTCTGCAGTGGTGGTGGCTACTGCTCGATATTCTGCTTCAGTGGAGGAACGAGCAACCATTTTTTGTTTCTTGGAGGACCAATGTATGGCATTAGGGCCCATAAAGAGCATGTAACCAGAGGTGGAGGTTCTGTCATTGGGGTTACCTGCCCAGTCAGCATCGGAGTAGGCATGCAACTGGAGAGGTGTATGAGAGGACAGATGTAATCCAAAGTTGATGGTGTTCTTAAGGTATCGTAGTATTCGTTTGAGCGCTTGAAGATGTGTGTGAGTGGGACGATGCATGAATTGTGAGCATTTGTTGACAGCATATCAAATATCCGGTCTTGTGAGGGAGAGATATTGAAGAGCTCCGACAATGCTTCTGTAATCAGTGGCATTAACAGTGGCAGTGCCATCACCAAGCTTGAGACAGGCAGAGGTAGACATGGGTGTGGTGGAGCCCTTTGCACCAGCCATGTCAGATTTTTCGAGAAGATCTCTGATGTATTTCTGTTGAGACATGAAGAGGCCAGTGCTTGTGGGAATGAATTCGACACCTAAGAAGTAGGTTGGCGGGCCAAGATCCTTGAGAGAGAATCGTTGAGCAAGTGTGGTGCAGAACTTATTTAAGAAGTTGGAGTGACTACCAATGAGGAGTAGATCATCAACGTAAACCAGAAAGTATGCCAGTATACCATCTTTGTTGTAGATAAATAAAGAGTCATCAGTCATGGCATTGGTGAAGCCAAAAGAGAGAAGAAAGGTAGCAAGTTCAGTGTACCAGGCCCTGGGTGCCTGTTTTAAGCCATAGATGGCTTTGTGAAGCTTGCAGATGTGGGTGGGATGAGTAGAATCAATGTGTCCGTGAGGTTGGCTCATGTAGACTTCATCATGAAGGGTGCCTTGTAAAAAGGCATTGTTGATGTCCATATGTTGCAAAGGCCAGTGATGGTGAAGAGCTATGGTGATGACTGCTTTTATTGTTTGTGGCTTGACAACAGGGCTGAAAGTCTCTTTGTAGTCGAGGCCTGGAAGTTGGGAGAAGCCTTTTGCCACAAGGCGAGATTTGTATCTGTCAATGGCACCAGAAGGCAGTCTTTTGATGCGGTAAATCCATTTACACCCGATAATGTTAGCGTGTGGTGGTTTAGGAACAAGTGACCAGGTGCCATTACGAAGTAAGGCATCAAATTCTTGAGACATTGCTGAGCGCCAGTGAGGGTTTTGGTTTGCTTGGGTGAAGCTGGTGGGTTCAACACTTGGAGGTAGGGGTGTTTGGTGGTGGTGAGAGTGAAGGGACGTTTACGTTTGAAGATGTTATTTTTGGAGCGAGTGATTATTTGGTTGGGAAGGGGATGAGGATCCGAGGTGGTGGTAGAAGGAGGAGTGGGTTCAGGTGCTGGAAGAGATGAAGGGATGGGTGTAGTGGTTGGTGGTGACAGAATAGTAAGAGGTATGGCAGGAGAGGGGGAAGATGGAAGAGGGGAGGGAGTAGTAGTGATAGAGGTGGAAGAAGATGAGGACGGGGATGTTTGAGATGCAGGAGAGGTTGAGTGAGAGAGGGAATCTAGTGACACCGAGACAGGGTAATGAGAGTAAGGAAGAGACTCATGAGCTGTGGAAGGAAGTGGGTGTGGGTGGGGATGTGTTTTGAATGGGTAGGAGTCCTCAATAAACTTGACATGACGAGAGATAAAGAATTTATTGTGGGTGGAATCAAAATAGATGTAAGCATGCTTATTAGTTGAGTACCCTAAGAAGACACAGGGGGTGGAGCGGGCATGAAGTTTATGTGGAGAGTAGGGTCTTAGCCAAGGATAGCATAAGCATCCAAAGGCTTTGAAAGATGTGTAGTGCGGAAGGTGATGAAAAAGCTTATGATATGGAGAATTCATGTGAAGCACAGGGGTAGGTAGGCGATTAATGAGAAAAGTGGCAGTTTGAAATGCAAAGGTCCAGAATGTAGGAGGTAGGGAGGCATGGTGAAGGAGTGCTAGCCCGGTTTCAACGATGTGCCTATGTTTTCTTTCTACCATGCCATTTCTCTCTGGTGTATATGGTGGGGATTGAAAGAAGGAGATTCCTTGAGACAGAAAATATGGTTTTAGTTTGAGGAATTCACCACCATTATCAGATGAGAAGGACTGAATGGAGGTGTTGAAATATGTTTCAACCAAACGTTTGAAGTGCATGAAAATATGATAAACGTCAGATTTATGTTTAAGGGGATAGAACCAGGTATATTTGGTAAAATGATCAACAAATATCACATAAAATTTATATTGATCAATAGAAATCTGAGGTGCTGGACCCCATACATCAGCATAAAGCAATTCTAAAGGTTTTGTAGTCTTAATGCTAGAAGACGAAAAAGGAAGCTTATGACTCTTGTTGCAGGAACAGGAGGTGCAATCAGATGTCTGAGGTGGTAGAGAGAAGTTGTGATGAACAGCAAGATGATGGAGAACTCGGGAGTGAGGATGTCCAAGACGATGATGCCAAAGGGAATCCAAGGACTGTCGATGAAGGGAGAGAGCACGAGGTGGAAGAGAAGCTCGAGAGACAACAGGTGGAAAGGGGTAGGTGCAATCCTTACTCGGGCCTTGAAGAAGGCACACTCCCGTATTAAGATCCTTCACAACAAACGAAGAGGGTCAGAATTCAATGGAAACATTATTAGATGTGCAGAATTGTGAAACAGAAATGAGGTTTTGTTTGATGGAAGGAACACAGTGAACATTATGAAAGTGGAACGTGGTGTGAGAGGAGGGGAGAGTGGTGGAGCCAATGTGAGAGATATCCAGACCTGCACCATTGCCAACCATCATGTGATCGGGACCAGTGTATGCAATGGGAGCAGTGAGGTTGGCAGGATTGCTGGTGACATGGTGAGAAGCACCAGTGTCAAGCAGCCATGTATTAGGATTCAAGTTGGGCTGTGGGGTAGTGAAGTGAGCATAAGGAGATTTCTTGGGTTTAAGATGTGGGAAAATTTTGTAGCATCGAGGGGCACTATGGCCAGTTTTGTTGCATTGCTGACAGACAGGAGGGGTGGAAAATTCTGGTGGTGAGGGGGTGGGAAGAAGAGGTTTGGTATTGGTGGAGGAGGGGAAACGTTTTTTGAAAGAAGGTGGGGTGGATCTGTGAGCAACATGGGCAGTGAGGGGAATGGAAGAATGGATAGTGTCATCTTTGTTGGTGTAGGTTTCAAAGTCTACCAGTTTGTCCCGTAATTCAAGGAAGGAGATGGGTGTGTCTCTAGCACGGAGAGGGCCAGAAATTTCTTTGAAGTCTGGACCAAGTCCATTGAGTGCATATATGACAAGGTCAAGGTCGTCAATGGGTGTGGATATGAGTGCAATCTCGACAGCGAGATTTTTGAGCATTTGGAGGTAAGCACTGATAGATTGAGTGCCTTTTTGTCGTAGTGGATAGTTTTTGCTTAAGAGACATAAGCCGAGAACGGGAGTGGTGGGCAAAGAGAGTTTTGAGGTGGTCCCATGCTTCTTTGGAGGTGGAAGGATTGCCTAAGAGGTGCAAGACATCTGGTTCAACAGAGGAGATAAGGGCATGCAGAATAAATTTATCTTGCCGGGTCCAAATGGTAAACTCAGGGTTAGGAAGGGTAATCCCATCAGAGGTCATGGTGCTAGGTGGGCATGGTTTGGTGCCATCAAGGTAAGGGATGAGATTGTGACCATAGAAGAGAGCATCTACAAGGGTACGCTAGGAAGAATAATTCTAGGTATTGAGTTTGATGGGGATGTGAGCAGCAGTGAAGGAAACAAGAGTAATAGCAGGGTGAGTGGCGGTGGTGTTTTGGAGAGTTTGAGAATGAGAGGTAGCCNAGGAGATAAGGGCATGCAGAATAAATTTGTCTTGCCGGGTCCAAATGGTAAACTCAGGGTTAGGAAGGGTAATCCCATCAGAGGTCATGGTGCTAGGTGGGCATGGTTTGGTGCCATCAAGGTAAGGGATGAGATTGTGACCATAGAAGAGAGCATCTACAAGGGTACGCTAGGAAGAATAATTCTGGGTATTGAGTTTGATGGGGATGTGAGCAGCAGTGAAGGAAACAAGAGTAATAGCAGGGTGAGTGGCGGTGGTGTTCTGGAGAGTTTGAGAATGAGAGGTAGCCGAGGAATCAGAGATGGTTTCCATGGAAAAAATCGCTGTTAAGCTAACAGCTCTGATACCATATAGAATAAGAGAGTTTATGAAGGAAAACCATGATGCATCATTGATGTATTGTGTGTAATTTATATACAGTATACCAGTAACAGAGTCCTATATATTCGAACTAAGCTTATGCTAATCTTAAAGTGATAACACTAGTTTGAATGTGGGAGCTTTATCTGGTGGTTGCACTATTCTCGCTAACATGAGGGAAATCCTTCTTGGTTTGGTTTCATAATCTTGGCAACTTATCCCTCTTCCTCCTCCACTGGTCCGTATCACTATGGATTCCGATTTGCACTACCGACGATTGATTATCGGAGACATGATTTTTATCTTGCTAGACCCACCATTGTTTTCACTGTCTAAACATGACCCAGCCCTCAATTGTGATTGAAAATCATACTATATGCATAACCGCTATGATTATAGCATTTGGAAGCAGATTATTTGAATCCAAATGGTTACTACGTCGGTGGAGGGGTTGGGACTTGGTAGCTATGTCCTTTCTCCACCTTACAAAAGATCCTAAAGTAGGCATTTGCTTTGTGGGACCAGGTGCTTCGCGTAAACGTGTCAACTTTGTATTGGTGAGGTAAGCTTACCGATCACCGGTAAGCTATAATGCACCATTTCAATAATATAGCGTAGGAGCCTGAAAACATTCAAGAATATCCCTTTGCTTATATAATTATTTTATTTATATATTGAGAAACTTTAACTTATCTAAAAATGGGTTAAACGATCCCATCCTAAGTGGATCAATAGTTAGTTGACATGTGATAGTGTGGTTTACTTGTTTTACCAAATATAGTGAGAGAGAGAAAAATTTCAAGTGGCCACATAACTTTGTTTTATTATATAACAAACCCTGCATATTTCAATTCTAATTAAACTCAACGTTTTCATGTTTGGGTTCTCCCTAGTCTTCTCTCTTCGTCAGACAAGTTTCTCATTGGCAACATAGTTTGCGCTGGTGGCACTAGTCCACTACCCACTTAATAAACAACTCTCTCTGTTTAATTTTCCTAAAATGCACATGATTTTATTGAGTCTAGGAATTTTTGGTTATTGAAGATTGGTTTTCTTTGTTACTGGGCTTTTATTTTCTTTCTTGCTTTATCTAGTTTTATGGGTTATAATTACCAAAGTTGAGACAGCTTAAAAAAACTATTAGTTTAATAGTATTCATTTTACTAGATATCTTACTTAAGTTATAGTTACAATATTTTATTTATATATTTAATTATTATGTGTAAAAGAGATAATTATTTTATTTGAATATGTGATTGTTAAGTTTAAGAGTTGTCAAATATAAACAGAATAGAAATATATATAAATATAATAATCACATAGCACANATATAAACATAATAATCACATAGCACATAAAATATTCTTTAAAATTTTAAGTTTATGCACCTCTTTAAAATTGCCATTGGTAACTCAAAATTTAAAATAATATTTCCTTTATTCTTTGTGTAAATTGTTTTGAGTTTTTTTTTTTTTCATTCTTGATTGTCTATTTTACATGCAGGATAAGCTAATTATATAACATAACAGCTTCTACCCCATAGCAAATATATGCTTCCATATCTCTCAATATATATATATAAGCAAAATGACCTGGTTAGTGTCTGACCAAAGAAAACTATGCAGCATAACATACTACTTATTCTAAAAATACGCACTCCAAAGGCCACTTTACTAACCTGTTGGACCAATAATGTATAGGACATTCCCTTTTCAGCCACGGTACAAAATGACCCGGTTACTCCCTGACCAAAGCAATCTATATGTATAGTTGATAATGGGCATTTGCCTAAAGGTCCACTTCAGCTTTTGCCCAATCTTAACATTTTGAGGATGTTTGTTATATAGTTATTGTTTTGTCGATTTTTGAGCTCATTAGTTCCCTAATGGAGATGTAAATAGAACTAAGTAAGTTTCTTATGGAACCAACTCTGGTGAGTTTTAGTTGGTGAACAATTGAGACACCTTAACCACTTATGTGAGACAATTCTTGAGGGCAAATGGGCTCGAAGCTAGGGGAGTCGGGTCTTGTGGCCCAAGAACTCTTGTTGTGGCCAAGTCTGACTTGGATATAGATTCTTTCAACACTTTGGCACTTGGTACAGAGGTTTTGGAGGACTCTTGGCGAGGGAGATGGTATTTATGAGGTACTCCATGGTGGTTTAAGATGCTCTAGAAGGCATTAATGGTAGAATCTTGAGGTTCTTAAATGGTGATGATTGGTGAAGTTATGGAGGCTATGGTAGCATATGAGTATTTAAGATGATGTTCTTTCTTGAAAAGGACATTTCATAGTTTGAGGTTGGTGAATTTGAAGAATATTCATTGAAGTGTTCTTCAATAGAGTGTTTAAAATGATAGAGTTTCTGGTTGGTTTTTAGCTTCTGATGAAGCTTAGTCTTCATGCTTGGCAATGGGTTCATTTTATAGAGGAAGGTTTCTGGAGAATTGAGCTATGGAGGTTTGCTTGATTAAGTGGATTTAGCATTAAATGTAGATAATGCTTTATTGGGACAAAGTGATGCTTTAGGAAGCTTTTTGATGATAATTAAATGCTCTGATGAAGCATGCTAATGGAGTTGCATGTTGGGCATGAGTCAAGGATGAAGTGACAGTTTGGATTTGTCTCATTCTCAAGAGGTTGGGAATGCTAATGATCCTAGGTTTATCAAGGAAATACGAAAAGTATGGGGAGACACAATGGTGATGCGCCTTTCCACTTTAGGAAAGATGTGACTAGCTAGAGCAGCGCTTGTCAGGGGGACAAACATCTATTCTGAAAAGAGAGAGAGAGAGAGAGAGGGTGACGTCATGGATAGGTGTGGGCCAGAGGAAAATATGCCTTAGTGCCAAAATCATATACACAGAGGTTCCATGGCCTCACACAAAAGGTGCTTAAAAGGCCTTGGGGAGGTATGAAAGACCTCCTCTTAATGGGCTTTACCCTAGTCCAAATTCAACTAAACCACTTATCATTGTTGGGTTCCTTAGTATTTCTATGGCCTCTTATAATGGGCAGGAGCTGCAACACGAGCAAGGCTCAATGGAAGTGAGGTCTTTGGGCCTTAATGTATGACCAAGGAGTGTCCTGGCCTTAGTTATGATAGGGAACTACCTTTAGGGAGTAAAGACTGTAGTTGGAGGAGTAAGGTGTTAGCATTTTCTACTTGGGCACTCTCTCAGAGGCATTACTAAATATCTGAGCGATGTCTCAGTCAATGTTGTTTCATCCCTGGGTGACAGGGCTCTAATAACATTATCATTGCACAAGAGGTGGTGCATAGTATGAGATACTAGAAGGGAAGGAAAAAGGGTTATGGCTATCAAGATAGATTTTGAGAAAGCTTATGATCGCCTAAAATGGGATTTTATTAGGGAAACTTTGGTGGATCTTGGCATGAAGGAAGATCTCATCTCTCTTATTTGGCATTGTATATCTTCCTCGTCCCTGAATGTGGTGTGGAATGAGGCTAAAAGTAGTGAGTTCTCCCATACTATAGGTATTCGCCAAGGGGATCCCCTGTCTCCTTACCTCTTTGTTTTGCGTGTTGAAAGATTATCCTATCTTATCAATTCTGCTATTGCTAGAAGCCCGTGTTTTTCTCTAAAAATGGGTCACCTTTTACACATCTCATGTTTGTAGGTGACCTCTTTCTTTTTGGAGAGGCTTCAACGGAGCAAGTTGATATTGTTAATAACTGTCTAAAGCTATTTCTGATAGTTCCAGGCAACGAGTTAGCATTGAGAAATCTAAGGTTTGCTTCTCCTCCAATGTTAACCATACTCGTAGGCAGCAATTAGCTGATAAGCTGGGTATTGGAGTGACTTGTGACTTGGGAAAATACCTTGGGTTCCTTTGCTCCATGATTGAAGCTCTAAAAATTCCTTCAGCTACATTGCAGAGAAAGTGATAAGGCATCTCAGAAGCTGGAAAACCAATACCCTCTCGCTGGCTGGTAGGCTTACTCTGTGTCAATCGGTTATCTCAGCCATGCCTAATTATGCTATGCAAACCACCTATTTTTCTGTGAGTATTTGTGATGAGATAGACAAACATAACATGAAGTTTTTATGGGGTTCTTCTCAAGAGCAGAGGAAAATTCATCTGGTGAAGTAGGATATAGCTTGCCAACCCAAAGCTAGTGGAGGGCTGGGGCTGAGACATACCAAACAAGTGAATACAGATTTTCTGATGAAACTGGGATGGGCCTAGTTAACAGAAGGGATGAGCTTTGGGTGAAGGTGCTTCGGAGTCTGATATTATTCCCTCGGTTCGGTTAAGGCAAACTAATTCAAACCTTTGGCAAGGGGTTTGCAAAGCTTGGCCTTCTTTGAACAAGAACCTGATTTGGAGACTTGGGAATAGGCAATAGATTTCCTTTTGGAAAGACCATTGGGTAGCGGAGATACAGGCTCTTAGCTCTTGTTTTTTGGGGGAAATGAATGAGGAGTTGATGGAGGAGTCAATTTCTCAGTTAGTCTCTATGAGTGGTGGCTGGGATTGGGCCAAATTGGAGGGTTTGTTGCCTAGCTATGTCTATGACCGTCTAGCGAGCATCAAAACTCCTTCAGTACTGGGTGGAGAGAATAAGCTAGCTTGGTTTCTTTTGAATGATGGGAAGTTTTCCCTTAAGACTGCGTATTCTAGCCTACATGAGATGTGCATGGAGGAAAGAAATGGGTTGTTTAAGAAAATCTGGAGGTGACATGGCCTGCAACGGATCAGAAATTTTCTTTGACTTATAGCTCATGAGAGTATCCTTACTAACAACAAGAGATATCATAGACATCTTACAGCTGATCCCATATGCGCTAAATATGGGAAGGATTTGAGACCACCTTACATGCTTAAAGGGACTGTGACTCGGTGAAACAAGTTTGGTGGCGTTTGGTTCATCCGAGTAGGTGGGATATGTTCTTTAACTTGCAGCTGCATGACTGGCTTTCTTTCAATCTCATTGTTGACTGGGGAGAGGGCAACTTTGATTGGGTAAGGCTCTTTGGAGTGGCAATTCATGCTATTTGGCAAGCTCGTAATGCTTTCATCTTTGATAGTGCATGGGGTGATGTGCATGGTGATCTGGTTTTTCATATTTTGGCTAGGGTCAAGGAGTATGGGGCTGCTGTTTACATCGTTAATGATAGCATGGCTATTGGGAAGAGAGTTACTCAACAGGTGTCTTAGCTGTTTCCAAGGGAGGTGTGGTTTAAGTTGAATATTGATGGTTCCATGCGTGGGTCTACTTGTACTGCAGCTTGCTGGGATTTGATAAGAGATGGGGCTGGGAATTTCCTAGCTGGGTTCTGTTGCAAGTTAGACCAGTGTTCTATAACACAAGCAGAACTGTGGGGGTTAGTTTATGGCATTCAGATAGCATGGTCCTGGGGGCTCGGTATGGTGGAAGTGGAAACGGATTCCCTATGCTGCATGCAGCTTCTGCAGAATTGTACCAACCGCCAACACCTTTGCCTCAATCTAGTCTAGGAGATCAGAGACATGCGGGATCAGGCGTGGGATCTAGTGATCAAACATGCATTTAGAGAGAGCAACATATGTGTTGATGCTCTTGCTCGTAAAGGACACGATGGTGAGTTCAGTGTTTCCCAGTTCTTTGATCCTCCTAGTTGTATAAAGGTGTTACTGTGGGATGACAGTAGGGGCGTTGCTTTGGCCATATGTGTTCCTGTTTAGTTTGTTTATGTTTTCTTGGACTTTTTCTCCATTGTCAACTGGAAAAAAGTTAAATAGTTCATATATAAATAAAAGTTAAATGAAATAAAAATAAATGAAATCATGTAATACAATGTAACAGTAGTATTAATTCTTTTAGTTTTATTTAATATAAAAATTTCCTTCTTACTGTAGCTCAATGAGCACGAGGTAGGGAGAATAAATTTATAATAAAAAAAAAACTGAATTTTTAACCCTAGAACGAGAGAGAGAGAGCAGTGAGATGATGAAAAAGTTACAGATGATGGCATTGGGATCGGTTAGAGAGAGAGAAAGCGGTTAAAAAAATGAGTAGTTTCCCGTTGTGGCCCTATGTTAATGGATAGTATGGAGATAAAATAAGAAATACTGTTTGAAAGGAATTTGAAAAAAATGAATAGAGGTATAATAATAAACTACTTATCTTTGATCTCTAAATCTCTAAAATTAGAGGAACACAAAACTAAAGAAAAAAAAAATGTGGGGGTTTGAGGTTACTTCTTGATTTTTTTTTTTTTTTAGTCTTAAACTCCCAAACAAAGAGATAGATGGACAAATTTACTTATTTCATTTCCTTTAATTTCCTCTCAATTTTAACTCTCAAATAGATCCTAAGGAAATAGTGAGCCAGAACTCAAATCTAGTTTCCATTGAATTCTTTTAGGACAAATTTTTTTTATCCTAGTTCTTTCTTGCTTCTCTTGTCTCAATTATTGTAGCAACAACTGACTTGAGAGTAATGAAATAATTGTTAGTAAAACAGTAATTGAGAGACAATAATTGTGGCTTTGAGGCATGAATAATTATACTGATTACACTTCAAACAATGTAATTATTCACTCCTCAAATCCACAATTGTTGTCTAAGGTCGCTATGATGCGATGATAGACTTGGAAAAAATATTAGTTTTTCAAAAGAAAACTTGGAGTCGCCACCAATTATATTAAGAAAACGGGGAACAATTGAAAAACCCATTTTTAATTAAATAAAAAATTGGTTTGCGAACTAGAGAGGGTTCGGGAGTCAGTTTGTGTATGGATTGGGGAAGGTGTTAGGCACCCCACAACACCCGTCTAAAAGATGGTTACTTGAAATTAGTTGTGCAAATCATAAAATGGCAAAAAATGTACTTTATTCATCCCTTAAATAATAAACTATACAAGTGAATAAGAATACTAACAGCAAATGCATGCAACTAACGTGCCCTAAATCCTTCTACCAATTCCTTGCATATGGCGCCAACCGGTGACGCTTATCCTTACCTAGGAATGATAAGGTGGGCCACCTGATATGCAGATGGATCGCCCTATTCCTCCATGACAGGTAAAGGGCCTATGGTACTAAACGAACAATCATATTCCTAAATACTATGCAAATGTATGAGTTTAAGTATTACAATATTTGTCATTATCCAATAGGGGAGGATGACATAATTGACAAATGTAATCAAAATAAACAAAAGCTCTTTGAGCCTCCGAATCGCCTTAGGGTTTTGCTAGTGGCCCAAGGATTGTGACTCCCTCTCACATGGAACACATATTATTTGGCTCAAAATAAGAAATTAAAGGTCACGTATGCATAAGCAATTGAGCAGCCACAACACATCACAATAAATGACAAGATAAAGCAAGGAACATGTCAACTTATAGTAAAAAGACATATAATACTAAAGCACATGTGGCAGCCATTAAGAGTCAAAATAAGGCAACAATATTTAGTTAAACAGGACAATCAACATACACTCCTAATTGGCATGCAAATGGTTCTAAAAAGGAAGAAAATAGAGCAAGTAAACAAAAGGAAGAATAAAGAAAAATAGAACATCAAAGACAGAAAACAAAACATAAAACAGGAAAAACTTGTAAAGAAATATGGGAATGCATGTCAAAGTGATTTGACCCCAAAATTTAACATGATATAGAAAAACATCTTATGGTTCTAAATAATCAAAAATCATACAAAAATGAGTTCTCTAACTCAAGTTATAGCCAAAAAACATAACACTGCCATAATTAACTAACAATTTCATAGTACAGTTAAAACAATCATTTTCAGATTAAAACTAGGAGCAAATGAGACATGAAAAAATATGAAATTTATACACATGCAAGATACACATTTTAGGGTTCTAACAAGATAAGAACCATGTCATTTCGGGTTGTAAAACAGAAGTTATGGTCAAAAGACCAACCACTGCCAGTGTTGGACTGACGGATCCGAGAATGACCATTTAGAAACCAAATTTGATAATTACTATCCCAATTGACCGATTTGATTTTAAACATGACAAAAGTCAAGAGATTAAGACCAAAATACAAAGTTTTCAAAAAAGGTCAAGCATCATTTTGATTTTTAATCAAGAACCCTAAAACACATTCAAGAAAACAAAGACAAAAAAAAAAAAAAAAAAAAAAACAAAATACTCAAAAAGAAATTCACAATAAGCATGCTCACTCCAACAAGACATGACAAATAGTACCAAAACAATAATAGGGCAACAAGCATGTAAAACCTACAATACCATCAACCAAGACCATGCTAGAAAAAGATCAACCCTAAACAAAATCATGTCATATGGTAAAAACAAGCAAAACAACAATAAACTAAGTACTCAACCACAATCAAAATAGAAACTAGCATAATCTCCCTAAACCAAAATATCAAGAGGATATTCAAGAGAGGAGAAAAACAACAAAAATCAAAATGAAACTCATGGAATTAAAATGAAATAGAGGCATTCAAAAGGGAAACAAAAAGAAACAAACATTTCACATGGATTCAAACAAAAACCCATAAGAGAATGACAAGAAATCAAGAGAAGAGTGAAGGTTACCTAGTGTTCTTCAAGAAAACTCCTCTTCCTTGCTCAAAGGTGTAGAACCCAACTCCAAGAAGCTCAAACCACTCTTGGTTTCTTGTTTTTCTCTCCAAGAATATCAAGAACACTCAAGAACTCTCAACTTTCCTCTATTTGATCTATTTTTTCAAGTTCTCTCTCTTCCTCCTTATTTTTACCTTGAGAGCATATTATTTTGTGTGAGACTTTCTCCTCTTTTTTTTTTTTTTTTTTCTTATGCAATGAGTCCTCTCAACTTGGAGAGCAAGTTGAGGGTAGTTTGGTCCTTTCATACCCCTTTTGCACCTTCCTCTCACTTTCCTTTAGTCTTGGCATGTGACAAATCCAATAATTCTTCCCCAAAATGCCCTAACCGAATTGCACACTTCAGCTCCTATAATTTTTATTTTTTTCATGCAAAAATAAAGTTAAAAAGCCCCAATTAGCAATTTTTCCAAAATTGTCTTGCACAAGCAACTTCCATGAAACTTCCTTGAGGCTAAATTTTTTCACTTATGTTTGGAAAAATTCTTTAAACCTTAGCTGAACTCCTTTCAGATTTTTAACAAATTTATTTAATTTTTTTCATTAAAAATAAAAATCACAAAATCCTAATAGGTCAATTGGGCCAAATTAAGTCAAAATGCTCGAGCCTAAAGAGCTCAACCTTAGACCTAAGTTGGTCAAATTAGTCCTAAATTAAACCTCAAACATTAAATAGTCCAACAAATATCTATAATTTATTTGGACTAAAAACATTAGAAAAACAAAAATTGGGTGGGCCCGAAGGCTCCCAAATTAAGGTTTTAGCATGATGAGCCAAGCCTAAAACATGGGTTTTGACTCAAAATCACTAAAAGCCAAGAAAATTATAATTTTTATGTCCAAACAAAGTATTTAAAACAAATCAAATGGGTCAAAATGCCCCAAACTCAAATTTAAAGAAAACAGGCCAAAGAGCTTTCTAACTTATATTAAAATAAATTGGGTCAATGCTCAAAAACTAAAACTTTGATCCAAAAATTAAAAGAGGCCTTAAAATCAAAATTTTCAATTAAAAATAATTTTTTTTTTTGAAAAACATGTAATAACCCTCGGACAAAATATGTTATTTACACCATTTTACTAACAATAAATGCTGTGAATACGCCTTTAGATCTGTAACTAGCTTAGTTCATTTTGTTTCATACAATGGAGTTGAGACTTCTCAAGTTGAAAAGTGAGCATATGATGCTGAACAGTTTGTTCAATTAGGATGTTTGTCATTCTTAAATATCTTTTACTTTCCTTAATAGTTATGGCATAATGATAAATGAAAAGTTCAAAGTTTTTGAATCTGAAAAAAAGTGAACTTTATGGTTCAGCATACTTCAATGCTGTCCATTTTTATATCAGTATTAAAGCATTTTCCTCTTTTTGAATAATAAACTCTTGCTGTCTCAAGTATCACTTCAGTATTTAGTTGAATTGCTACTATGTACATCTGAAATTGTTAGTCAATGAATTTCACTTTTCAAGAAATGCTTCTGAAAGTTGTCAGATACATTTAAATCCATGGGCACTAGTTGGGTTTACATAGTCAGCAATACTCCTACCAAAAATAACTATTTTTTAAGTTATTTTGAGGAAATTGCCATTTACTTTCTTCTTGATAGAGAACCATAGCTAAAATTCAGCAATTGGCATGATTTTAGTATTTCATGTATTCCTGCTTTAGTGGTTTTCATATGCCAAGCTCGCTTCTGATAGGAGTTGATTGATCCTTGTTTCTTAGCACTACTGAACTTAGTCTTTTACATTGATTGACCTTTTCTCTCCTAACACAAAACCCACTGTGACAGTAGTTATGTTTGTTCATCTTCATGGAAAATGTTAGATGTAAAATAACTCAAGTTTTCACTTGATAGACTGATAGCTTAAGCTTTTAAGTTGAATAGGTTATTAACATAATATCAAAGCCCATGGTTGACTTTGGCGAAATGTGTTGTGTTATTGCGTTACTGAAAAAGAGCAGGTATGTAACTCCATGGAATAAGAGTATATCAATAAATGTGAAGGACATGACAGGCGGAGCTGTGGATATTCACATGTGGGGGAAAGATTGTTAGGAATACTCACATGTGGTGTGGGTATTAAGTAATATGGAAGATAAAGTTGCACATTAAGAAGAAAAGAAGAGGCGTGGTATATAACGTACTTGGATAAAAACCGACCTGACACACAAGAAGCAATAGTGTCATTGTCGTGTCTATGGATTTTCAGGAACGTGTCAAAATGTATACCAGACTTGTAGTTCTAACGCTAAAGAGAAGCTAAAATATATGGCGTGGACAAATGAGATGGACCATTGCCTCACCAAGATACTTGATGAACAAGTGACAAAGGAAACAAAGTAGATAACATCTTGAAGCCTGCAGCATTTGCAGCTGCGCTGAAAATATCAAATGAAAAGTTTGGTCTTGACTTGACGAAAGAACACATAAAAATTCATCTGAAGACATGAGAGAAGCACTTTGGGGTTTTGAAGAAACTCCTTGCTCATAGGGGCTTTGTGTGGGAAGAGACACAAAAGATGGTTATTGCAGATTATCTGTGATATAATATGCACTTCTTCAGATTGCAGTTTTATGTTGGTTGTCTAATACTCTTGTGTTACCTGCCGGCACATGCTGATGCCAGGATTTTTCAAGCAAAGTTCATTGGAAATTAATTCTGCAGAACTTGATTGTTTTTCCCTTTAGGTAGAGAAAGCTTTCTGCAGAACTTGAAATGAAATTTATTTTTCAAAAGTCATCATGTATTGTCCTCATAAATAAATTAATTCTGGTTAACATTTGGGATGCAAGATTGAAGCCAATTTTTGACATTTGGGATGCAAGATTGAAGCCAATTTTTGACATTTGGGATGCAAGAGTATCTTCTGTGTTTCATCCCACTTAAATTGCTTGTGATGATAGTAGAAGAATTTTTATGTTGTAAATGAGAAGCAAGTATTTGGAGTATTTGGTAAGAAAGCACTTCTATGTAATTTTACTTGTGTTTGGCCAATTTCTGACAGCTACAGAAATTTTTTGCTGTGATTGAAAAATAGGTATCTAGAGCTTTTGTTATGAGCACAAATAGGCCTCAAATAAGTAGATAAAATCTTGCAAACTCAAGCATATTAAACAGCTGTTTCAACCTTAAATGCAAAATTTGCCCTAATCTAATAAAAGACCCATAAAAAGTCGGCTTAAAACTTGGAAGAAACATTATGAACAGATAAGAAAATTGTTGTCTCATGGACCATTCTCACGCATCAAAGGAAGACATGAGAAGTGAAGTTCTAGAGAAAAATGATAACAAAGAAAGGGACACGGACATTCCAATCAATCAATGAACAAATTATTAAAAGAATACTGAAAAAAACCTCCCAATGGAAAGAATTAAAGTGATTGGCTATGACTCTTATGTATCGTCTGCACCTGCTTGGCTGCTGCTATCAACATGGTCTGAAACCATC
Source organism: Cercis canadensis (assembly GCA_003255065.1). NCBI lineage: Eukaryota > Viridiplantae > Streptophyta > Magnoliopsida > Fabales > Fabaceae > Cercis > Cercis canadensis. The sequence continues at coordinate 32,352 of QAOA01004507.1, forward strand.
GGCAGTTCTGCAAAATAAGCTTGCATTTTTTGCTTAGCAGAAACTTCATCCCACTCAAATGATTCCCACCAATATTTAGTACCTTTGATTTCCAAAGCAGGTGTTGCGGTGAATGCCAACTGCATCATCAAGATCAAAGGGTAGCCTCTTTAGTGCATAACAAAAAATGACTTTAACAGAGTGTAGAGAATCAAAACCGATGAATCCACTGTATATTTCCTTCAATTTAGGCTTGAATTCCAACCTCAACTTTTGCAATTTTGGCAAGAGGATTTTAGCAGCATGAATGTTCCCTCCTGCTTTCCATCTCATCAAGTCCTCCATGCTGGAACAGTGGCTGACTCTAATTTCTTCAAGATTTAAACAGTTGGCACAAGAGGTGCCCTGAGAAAAGATACTTCAAATTTGGACAGTACTCCACTTTGATGATCCTCAAGCTCGAAAGAATAGATGTTGTCACCAACCCCCTCCATATCACCTGTAAATTTATCAAAATACTAAGTACCATTGTATCCAGCATTGATTAATCACTGTGTGCCGGGTCAACAATGCTTTCTACGCTGTAACAGCACACTATTGTACATTTCTTAAGCTTCTTTTCATTCAACAGGCAATTAGTAAGCTGTGTAATGTCATGGCAATCACAAAATTGCAAAACCAGAGAAATCAAGACAATTCAGATTCTGTAAATAGGAAACACATAAGCAAAACAGTTATAAAAGGATTTAAAAGCCAAAATCAGATTCTGCATTTTCTGTAAAATACACAATACACCTAACCTCAGCAACAGCGTAGTGAAATAACCAGCAGTAAAGTTCTAAGTTATAAGTTACAGCGTAGTACATCTAACATAGATTTAATTCATAAGTTGTAATGTAAGAATGAATAAATATGCAGTTACAGCTAATGACCAGAAACCTTTCTTACTTGATTGTTTTTCCCTTCAGGTAAAGAGAGCTTTTTGCCAAATTTCAAATGAAATTTATTTTCCAAAAATCATCAAGTATTGCCCGCATAAATAAATTAATTCTGGTTAACATTTGGGATACAAGACTATCTTTGTCAAAGCCAATTTTTGACATTTGGGATGCAAGAGTATCTTCTGTGTTTCATCCCAGTAAAATCCAGCATGACACATCCTCTGTGTTTCATCCCACTTAAATTGCTTGGGATAATAGTAGAAGAATTTTTATGTTGTTAATGAGAAGCAAGTATTTGGAGCTTTTGGTAAAAAAGCACTTTTCAGTAATTTTATGTGTTTGGTCAATTTCTGACAGCTAAAGAAAGTTTTTTCTGTGATTGAAAAATAGGTATATAGAGCTTTTGGTATGAGCACAAATTGACCTCAAATTGGCTAAGTTGGTTTGAGCACTCTTCATGCTTTCATTGCAACATAAATGGCAATTGGTGGTGGAACACATGTATGTTCAAGAAATACTGTTGTGAAATTTCCAACGCAAGTGTACGTTGTCGTTTGCAAGTAATAAAATGAGATAGAGTTATCGTTCCCATGAGGACTAATGTACCAACTACCGAAAGAGGGTTAACTTTATCTAATCTATCGATATGGAGAGATTTCAATGAAACAACTTAAAATAGAATAAAAACAAGTAAACCAGAAAAATAGCAAGTTAAACTAGAAAAATGATAGATTAAGCAAGAGAGAAACACCTAGGGTTCCGATTTCACCATAATTACTCCCAGCTTTCATTCCTTATTCCATTAACTCCAATTTATCTTCCTATTTGCTAATCAAGATTCCCTAATTTATTCACTAGCCTCTCCCAAGGTCTAGTGTAAATATCCCTTAATTACTAACCCTGTATATCCCTATTAGAGTTACAATAATTACAAATTCATTCAGTTCTGTGGATCTTTTTAACTGATTACATGAGCCATGGAGGTATATTCCTATCCTCCATGCAACTCATGGCATTTACCCCAAGGAACTTGACACATAATTCTTCTTCCGGTCTCATTGTGATTAACAATTCATCTAATTATTGGCCAGAAAATCAGAAGCATTAAGAGAAGAGATAAACGCTCAAATTGAAGAGATAAATCATGGAATTAATTTCATAAGAAACTACAACTGGTCCTAATTAGGTTACATCGTACCCCTAGATAAGAAAATTAGTTCATACTAGAAGAAGAGAACAAGAAAGAATAAAATTTAGACATGATTCAAAGTTAAAAGAGGAAAAACTCTGGTTTGAAGTTCGAATCAGCTTCGCATCTCCTCCCTTCAATCCTTGCTTTGCCTCCTTCGTGCCTCCAAAAGTGTCTAAGAACGAACTCCTATCTAATTCCCTAGATTTCCTATTTATACCCCTAAAGAGAAGCCCTAAAACTAAAGAAATAGAGTGACGTGTAGCAGTAGTTCACGCATGGGCGCTGTGGCGCTGAAACGCTGGCTGAGTTCCCCATTTTTCTGTTGTGGGCGCTGCGGCGCTTGCTTGCTAGAATACTGGTGCTGCGGAGCTGGATTTAGGGCGCTGCTGCACTGAGTCTCTGCCTGAGACTGAGTTTTCAGTACTTTGGCGTTGCGGCGCTGGATTTATGGCGCTGCGGCGCTGGCTTGCTATCCAATTCGTGCATTCTGGTGCTCCAAGGGCTGCAACGCTGAATTTCAAGGGCTGCAACGCTGGGTTTCTGTCCAAATCCTCCCTATACTTCATTCCTTCACTTTAGCCCATGCGTTCTACAATTTAACATAAAACTTACATTAAATGGCCATTATTCCTCAAAAACCAACCAAATACTTTAGTAAAAGACATCTAAAGAGTAAGTATAAAACTCAGTCAACAAATACTCCCAAACTTAACATTTGCTAGTCCTCGAGCAAAGAAAATAAATTCTTATTTAGGAATTCACTAAGAAATGTAAACTTTTCTTACTCTCCATACATCCCTCAAAGAATTTAATTGACCACAACTTTTAGAAAATTTTCAAGATGACATGCATGTATCTAATTTCAACCAAAAGCTACTCTCTTTAAAATGGAATTTTGTGTGTGTGTGAAAGTAGCCTTGCTTACTCTACTCTTTCTACTTAAATCAGATTATGCAAACTCATAGCAGTGTTAGTCTCTACTTTAATTTCTTCGGAGCACCATATGCTTGCTTTTCATGCCAATCTCCACTAATGTAGGCTAAACAACATAAAGGATCAATAGGACTTTTGTTTGGTTTGTAATGTGGCTGGGTGAAGGGTAAGATAAAAGACAACATAATGGCTTAGTTCACTCATCCCACCTTTTCAGTTAGAGCAAGATTCACGAGCTAACACTCTTCTTTCTTTCACTTCTAACTCCCCCAAACTTATTTTCATCTCTATTTTGATATCCACCAACAAAACTTGTATTCACTTTGGGTTACTACATCCTGAGCTTTGTGCTTTTATGGGATTTCTTTCCTTTTTATTGCACATTTCATTTCTCGTACAGAAAGATTGTAACTCATTGACTTTGGTGGTATATTGCTATTTTTCTTTTCTTTTCTCCACTCATTCTTCCCAAAATTCTTAGCTCTAGATGCTCTTTTAACTGAATAAATGCTTTAAGTGAAGGGTACAAAAAGAGATTCATCCAAAGGCTAAGGTAAATAAGGGTGATAAAGAAAAGGCTACTTTAAGCTCAATGGGGGTGTGCTAGGGATTTAATCATCATTCACAAGGTTAGCTAAGAAAGGTCCAAACTGAGCAAATATGGCCTAAATCATATCCCTAACATTGTGCAGAATAGGATTTCGCCTCGATTGACAATCAAGCAAGTTCTACTGTTCAAGAGACCTTGAAAAAGTTCAGTTCACATAATCGTCATTAAATAATGTCAACTTCAAGCAAGCAAAGCTATGTGCTTCGTGATTCATAGAGATTCAGTCAAACAAGAGTAAGCTTTGGAGTTAGACACACAAACATCTATCATTTTTCTAGAGATGTGATCAATAGAAAACAGTTTTATCATAGGCCTAAGGTTTTCAGAAAAAAAAAATTTTTTGATANATCCCTAACATTGTGCAGAATAGGATTTCGCCTCGACTGACAATCAAGCAAGTTCCAGTGTTCAAGAGACCTTGAAAAAGTTCAGTTCACATAATCGTCATTAAATAATGTCAACTTTAAGCAAGCAAAGCTATGTGCTTCGTGATTCATAGAGATTCAGTCAAACAAGAGTAAGCTTTGGAGTTAGACACACAAACATCTATCATTTTTCTAGAGATGTGATCAATAGAAAACAGTTTTATCATAGGCCTAAGGTTTTCAGAAAAAAAAAATTTTTTGATAAAAATTAACATCCTAAGATCAGGAAATAAAAATGCTTACATAAACATTCTAAATACCCTAAAGTCTAAAGGGATAAAAATCCCACTACCCCCAAACTGTCCCCAGTGTTCAAAATAACTATAAGAGAGGGTGAATGAGACTTCCCTGAGGTAGCAGTGGGTCATGTGGCATGGTCGCCGTCCTCCTGTGAAGCTGGAGGTGCTGGATCTGATGGCATGGTAGGAATGGGCCTAGGGGCGAGTGTGCACTGCCTCATCAACTGGTTCAGTGCATGGGTCTGTGACTGCATGAAACTGACGACCCGGTCCTGGAAAGCTTGCTGCTAAGTGAGAGTGCCCTGAATGGCAGCAAGTGTAGTGTGGATGCCATGAATGTCCGCCTCAATCCGATTGAACCTCTCAACGGCAGTAATAGGTCGACGTTGCTGAAGAGGTTGTGAGGAACTGGCTGGCTCTGTGGAGGAAGATCTCCAAGTCTTGAAAGCATAAAGGATGTTATCATCGAGAGCGCGCTGAGGGGCACAAAGTTCTTCATCAGCGCTCCATTGAACTCCCGCTTGTTTACAGAGTTCGGTGATCAAAGATGGATGAGCTAAGCCATCGGTAGTGGCCCCACGGGTGATGTCAAGGATATTGTCATGAATAATATGGCCCACATTAAGGGGTAAATCAGCTACGATGGCATAGAGTAGGATGGCACGGTCAGTCAGCACGTCACTGAGATGGCGTACAGGGAGAAGTTTTGCCGAGAGAAATTGAAGCCAAGCTTTGCCCATTGTATTGAGTGTGTCCTAGCAGAAGGAAAGGGCGCGGTCACTAGACATTTTCCATTCTGTCCCGGGGCGGCAGAGAAGGCGTGTAATCTCGTCCACATCACAGTCGTCGGTCTTAACAAGGGCACGATAGGCATCGTCCTTTACGGTTGGTAGCTGATAAATGCGGTTGATGGCTGCCCAGCTAAAAGGCACAAGTTTGCCGCGCACAAACACTTTGTCTTGGTCACGCTCAGGGGCGTTAGCATAGAATTCGCGCAGCACAGCAACCACAGCAGCGTCAGGCTGTTTAACAAAATGCGTCCACCGTCGCTGCGCAATCTTTGGGTAAATGCCGACATAATCACTGGTAGGAGAGAGCTGGATGCCCCGCTCTGGTATTATGGAGCGCCGAGCTATGAAAACTTGGTACCTTTGGAACGCCTCTGGACTGATGAACTGATGTTTGTCAAACGTCTGCGGTGACGAAGAGATGGTCCCGCAAGTTGTCTTTTGCCTTTTTGTGGCCATGGTTGTTGAGGACAAGTAGCTGCAAAACCTGAAGGAATTAGAAAAATTTAGCATCAAGAATATCCAGATATGCACGACTAAACAAAAACCAGTGTAAAAACACTAATTAGAGTACACATCTCATGCACTAGGGACTAGAGAACCACAGAACTACACAAGTATGACAAGCATGATCCAAGCAGGAATGAGTCACTAGCAAAAAGTGAGTGCATGGGAGCTAGCATGCTAAATCTGATGAACAGAGAATACAAGAAACTTATTGTTTACTAGCAAGGCCCATATGTATCGGGGACACAAAGTAGGCTAATTAAGCGCTAACAATGATGCGTTGCCTCATAAGGCCAGAATTCATATAATCTTGAACAAGGGAGTTACATTCAAAGCATTGAAGCATGGAGGTACCCTAGGTATACCACTGCAGGCAAGCAACTAAGCCAATGAGGGGTACTCACTTTATTCAAGCAAGAGCAAAATATGGAAAATATGAGTAAGACAAGGCTAAGAGTAAACAAGGGAAGAGGGAGTTTGGTAGTAACTTAGCTAAGTTAATGCATGCACACAAAGAGTCAAAGTTACATGGAGTGGAAATCCCCCTCCATAGTGACAAGTGCACAACTTTCAAGTTATTGCCTAGAATTAGCAAATTTCCTAGAGTGTGGATGAAAGAATGCATATGGTAAAGAATGCAAGCAAAAGGTTGGGAACCATGAGCATATGCTTAACAAATATGCATGGTAACAAGCTAAGGCAAGAACACATGCAAGCATGGCAAAGTTGCACCCAATAAGAAGCAAACATGCATAGAGGCAATTTATCAAACACTTGGTGGGCATGAAGCACAAAACAACATCTCAAAGCCATTGAATTCATGCCTTACCTCCAATTTGGCCAATATACACCCAAGATAATCAAAATGAGAGATGAGAGTGAAGGAATTACCTTGATTGGATGAAAAAAAAATCAAAATCCCCTTTTGTACCAATGGAGCTCGGTGTGCTTGAGTGAGAAAGTTTGTGCAAAAATTTAAGAACAAAAAGTTATGGGTATAGGGCAGAGATGGCCGAAATGCAATGGTTGAGTGATTGTGTAAGTGTTTGTGTGATGAGTTTGTGAATGGGTGAATGGGTGATGGGTGTTGCGTGAATGGGTGAATGGGGTGGAATATGAGAGAAAGAAGGAGAAAGTAAGAAAGAGTTTTGGTGTGGGTGTGTGCGGAGGAAAACAAGAAGATATACTAACCCCTTTAAGCCCAAAACGCACTGTTTAGCTAAACAAATTTTTGCAAGAACTAGCTCGGGCGCCGTAGCGCTATTTGACGAGCACCGCAGCGCCAAGCTGCTGCCCTGTCTATCATGATGTGTTATCGAGCGTTGCAGCACTATATGATGGGAGCCGCAGCGCCAAGTCTCTGGTTCAACACTTCTTAGAGGCTTTTCAAGCGCCATAGCGCCAAATTAAGAGAGCTGCAGCTCTTCCTCTCTGTCAAAGCTGGCATGTTAGGACATTTTCACACTCATTGATCCCCATTAAGCATCTTTTTGCCAAAATTTGAGTTGGTACCTTGCAAGATAACGAGAAACCAAACATTAAACATGACACTAAATGTTTCTAAATTAAAATAAATGAAACTTTAAACCAGATTAAAAGTAAAAGAGTGTGCCAAAAACACTTGGGTTGCCTCCTAATAAGCGCTAATTTTATAGTCTTTAGCTAGACTGTCTCGAAAGGATCACTTGGGTTCTTCAAGGGTGATGAAGATTTGGGTAAATCTTTCACACCATCAATGTAGCTCTTGAGTTGCTGACCATTAACTTTAAACTTTCTGTCCAGACTTTGAATTTTCACAGCTCCATGTGGGAATACTTGAACCACAGTAAAAGGTCCCGACCACCTAGATCTTAGTTTTCTAGGGAAAAGCCTCAAACGGGAGTTCAAAATGAGGACTTATTGACCAGGGGCAAAGTCACGCTGCACAATATGCTTGTCATGCCATTTCTTTGTCTGCTCTTTATAAAGCTTGGCATTCTCGTAAGCCCCCTGACGAAACTCGTTCATTTTATTCAATTGAAGACATCGCTTTTCACCCGCAACTTGGAGATCAAAGTTTAGCTTTTTGGTGGCCCAGTAAGCATGATGTTCTAACTCAACAGGTAGATGACAAGCCTTACCAAACACCAACTGGTATGGAGACATACCAATCGGTGTCTTAAAAGCCATGCGATACGCCTAGAGTGCATCATCAATCTTTTTGGACCAATCCTTTCTGTTGGCATTCACTATCTTTTCTAGGATCCACTTCAGCTCCCTATTTGAAATCTCCACTTGACCACTTGTTTGAGGATGATAAGGAGTGGCTACCTTATGCTTGACCCCATACTTGGCCAATAAAGTCTCGAACTGCTTATTGCAGAAATGCTTCCCCCCATCACTGATAATTGCTCTTGGGGTTCCGAACCGAGTAAGAATATTCTTTCGGAGGAAGTTCACTACCACTCGAGAATCATTCATGGGTAAGGCAGCAGCCTCAACCCATTTGGACACATAGTCAACCGCTACTAAGATGTATTGGTTGTTGAATGACGATGGGAAGGGTCCCATGAAATCGATGCCCCACACATCGAACAGCTCTACCTCCAGGATAGTAGTCAAAGGCATCTCATGATGGTTAGAAATATTCCCCGTCCTTTGACACCAGTCACATGAGGAGACAAATGCATGAGCATCTTTGAACAATGTTGGCCAGTAAAATCCCGATTGAAGAACTTTGGCCGCAGTGCGGTTAGCTCCAAAATGACCCCCATACTTTGAAGAATGGCAATGATGAAGAATGTGAGCCATTTCTGCTTCAGGAACACATTTTCTGATAATAAGATCAGAACAATGTTTGTATAGAAACGGATCATCCCAAAGATAATGCTTCACATCAGAATAAAATTTCTTCCGCTGTTGACTACTTTGCTCTGGTGGAAGTGTCTTGGTTGCTAGAAAATTTGCAAAATCCACAAACAAGGGGACTGTCCAGCTATGATATGATAGAGTTGCTCATCAAGGAAGGCATCATCAATTTGGGGAATGGAAGGTGCCTGTTGGTCATGTGGTTCTAAACGAGACAGATGATCCGCCACCACATTCCCCTTTCCTTTTTTATCTTTAATTTCAAGGTCAAACTCCTGAAGTAGAAGTACCCACCTAATGAGCCTGGGTTTTGCATCTTTCTTCTCAATCAAGTACTTGGTAGCCGAGTGGTCAGTAAAGACTATCGTCTTGGTGCCTATCAAATACGGTCTGAACTTATTAAAGGCAAATACCACAGCCAACAGCTCCTTTTCAGTGGTAGCATAGTTCATCTGTGCAGGATTCAGAGTGCGACTCGCAGAGTAGATGACATGAAAATTCTTATTCCGGCTTTGTCCCAAAATAGGCCCGATGGCAAAATTGCTGGCATCGCACATCAGCTCAAATGGAAGATCCCAATCCGAGGCTACAATAATAGGGGCGGAGATCAAGGCTTTTTTCAAAACCTCAAATGCCACTAAGTCATCTGCATCAAATTAGAAAGGAACCTCCTTAAGAAGTAAATTACACAGGGGTTTTGTAATCTTGGAGAAATCCTTAATAAACCGTCTATAGAACCCAGCATGCCCTAGAAAACTTCACACACCTTTGACCGAGGTAGGAGGAGGCAATTTCTCAATTGTGGCAATCTTTGCCCTATCCACTTCAACACCAGCAGCAAAGACTTTGTGGCCCAAAATTATGCCTTCTGTCACCATGAAGTGACATTTTTCCCAGTTTAGCACCAGATTGGTTTCCTCACACCTTTTGAGAACTAATGAGAGATTGACCAGGCAAGTTTCAAAAGACTCCGCAAAGACAGAGAAGTCATCCATGAAAACCTCAATGAAACGCTCCACCATATCAGAAAATATCGCCATCATGCACTACTGAAAAGTAGCCGATGCATTGCATAACCCAAAAGGCATGCGCCAGAAAGCGAAAGTACCATAAGGGCAGGTGAAGGTAGTCTTCTCTTGGTCTTTAGGTGCAATGGAAATTTGATCATAGCCCGAGTACCCATCCAGGAAGCAATAGTAGGGATGCCTAGCTAGTCGATCGAGCATCTGATCGATGAAAGGAAGAGGAAAATGGTCCTTTCGAGTGGCTGTGTTGAGCTTTCTGTAGTCGATACATACTCGCCACCCTGTCACAGTCCTCGTGGGGATTAACTCATCCTTCTGATTTTTAATCACAGTCATCCCACCTTTCTTAGGAACCACTTGCACAGGACTGACCCAGGCACTGTCGGAGATAGGATAGATAATCCCTACATCTAGAAGCTTTAGTACTTCTGCTCTCACTACCTCTTTCATGTTAGTGTTCAATCGGCGTTGGTGTTCCACAGAAGGTCAATAGCTATCCTCCATCAGAATTTTGTGCATGCACAAAGAAGGACTTATACCTCTGATATCAGCAATGGACCACCCAATGGCGGTCTTGTGTTCCCGAAGCACTCTTAGTAGCTTATCTTCCTGATCAGTCGTCAAAGAGGCAGAAAGAATGACCGGCAAAGTAGATAAGTCCCCCAGAAATCCATACTTCAAATGTCCAGGTAACGGCTTGAGCTCTAAAGTTGGTGGCTTTTAAATGGAGGGCACTGGTCTGCTGGCCCCTGTCCCTAACTCTTCAAACGGACGATGGATAAAGATAGGAGTTGTGGCCTCAAGCTGACTCACACATGCTTGAATCTCTGGATCATCAGGATTAGAATTTTCGAGCAAGTAGGTCTCAAGCGGTTCTGTAGGACTAGTGGCTCGAACAAACTCTGTAGTACACTCATCAACAATGCAATTCGGAAACAACTATCACCGTCAAGAGGGTGTTTCATGGCCTTGAAGACATTGAAGGCTACTTCCTCGTCTTGTACCCTCAAAATTAACTGCCCTTTCTGCATGTCAATCAAAGTCCTCCCAGTAGCTAAGAATGGTCGACCAAGAATAATTGGGATTTCTTGGTCTTCCTCCATGTCCAGAACAATGAAATCAACAGGGAAAATGCACTTGTCCACCTTGACTAGCACATCTTCAATGATACCCCTGGGGTATTTGATTGATCGGTTAGCTAACTGCAGTGAGACTGTAGTAGGTTTTGCTTCTCTAAGACCCAATTTCCTGTAAACAGACAAAGGCATCAAGTTAATACTAGCACCTAAATCACAAAGGGCTTTACCGAAAAAAGAATCTCCAATAGTACAAGGTATAGTAAAACTCCCTGGATCTTTTAATTTAGGTGGTAGTTTCTTTTGAAGAATAACACTACACTCCTCAGTAAGTGCAACAATCTCAAAGTCTTCTAGCTTCTTCTTGTTAGACAGTATATCCTTCATAAATTTTACGTAACTGGGCATCTGTTCAAGAGCATCAGCAAATGGTATGTTGATGTGAAACTTCTTGAATACTTCCAAAAACTTAGAGAACTGTGAGTCCAGCTTCTTCTTTTGCAATCTCTGAGGGAATGGTAGAGGTGGAACATAGGGGGGAGGATTGTCTGGGAACAGTTTAGATGTTTTCCCCATAGGTGCCACAAGTGTCTCCATTGGAGGGGTTTCCTTTACCTCAGGTTCAGATGGCTTACAAGGGAGCGTCTTTGTGGTGTTAGAGGGTTCATCCAAGGTCTTACCACTACAAAGGGTAATGGCCTTGATGTGTTCTTTAGGGTTAACCTCAGTATCACTGGGAAATGACCTCTGGTGTCTGGTAGTGAGCAGGGTGGAGAGTTGGCCCACTTGAACTTCCAGGTTATGAATGGAGGCATCGGTTCGAGCCATGAATTGGCTTGTATTTATGGTGAGCTGGGCTAGAGCATCCTCCAAGGAAACCTTTGCTTGCACAGGTGGTTGAGCAGAATTTTGGTTGTTTTTCCAAGAGAAGTTCGGATGATTCCTCCACCCCAGATTATAAGTGTTCGAGTAGGGGTTATTTGACCTATTCTGATTTCCCACATACTTTGCTTCCTCAGCCTGGGATGTAGAGAATGGATTGCCCACCTGGCAATCTGTACTGACGTGAGGACCTCCACAATGATCACAGTTTTCAGGAGGTGACTGGATGACATTTACATTCCGGACGGTCAACTGCTTAGCTAGCGAGTCAATTTTTGCAGATAAAGCGGTAACGACGTCAACCTCATGAACCCCAAGCACCTTTCTTGAAGTGGACCTCTCAACAGGCCACTGATAGGCATTGGTAGCCATCTCTTCTAGCAATTCATTGGCATCCTCATATGTTTTCCTCATCAAAGATCCACCAGCAGCGACATCAACTAGGGTCTTGGTGGAATTCAGCAACCCATTATAAAAGGTCTGTAACTGCAACCAGTCAGGTAGTCCATGGTGAGGACATTTACGAAACAACTCTTTGTACTTTTCCCAAGCCTCCTGAAGTGACTCAGTCTCTAATTGATAAAATGTTGCAATGTCATTTCGGAGCTTGGCGGTTTTAGTTGGTGGGAAAAATTTTGCCAAGAATTTTTGGGCCAAAATATCCCATGTGGTGATTGTCCCTGTTGGCAATGACTGAAGCCAAGCCTTGGCTTTATCCCGTAATGAGAAAGGAAATAGACGGAGGCGAATAGCATCATTACCAACCCCGTTGTACTTGAAAGTATCGCAGATCTCCACGAACCCAGAAATATGAGCATGAGGGTCTTCACTTGCTAATCCACTGAACGAGGCTGACTGGACCATGTGGATGACAGCTGGTTTAATCTCAAAAGAGTTTGCTTCAATAGCCGGTCGCCTTATACCCGAATTGGTATCCGTGATGGAAGGTAGAGCATAATCACGGAGTGCCTTTGGATGGTTTTCTTCTGCCATTGTGTCTGTCACACTTCTGGTAGACTCTTTTCTCGCCTTTCTATTTCTTCGACATGTCTTTTCTATCTTATAATCAAAAGGAATAAGGGAACTACTTCCCGATTTTCTCATACACAAAAAGAACTCCTGCAAGTGTCAGAAGGTAAACACTTAAGTAAATTTGTGAACAGTAAAGACTAGACTAAAATTAAGATTACTGAGTATCAATATTGATAACAAATTAGTCCCCGGCAACGGCGCCAAAAACTTGTTGTAAAATTTCCAACGCAAGTGTACGTTGTCGTTTGTAAGTAATAAAATGAGATAGAGTTATCATTCCCACGAGGACTAATGTACCAACTACCGAAAGAGGGTTAACCTTAACTTTATCTAATCAATCGATATGGAGAGATTTCAATGAAACAACTTAAAATAGAATAAAAACAAGTAAACCAGAAAAATAGCAAGTTAAACCAGAAAAATGATAGATTAAGCAAGAGAGAAACACCTAGGGTTCCGATTTCACCATAATTACTCCCAGCTTTCATTCCTTATTCCATTAACTCCAATTTATCTTCCTATTTGCTAATCAAGATTCCCTAATTTATTCACTAGCCCTCCCAAGGTCTAGTGTAAATATCCCTTAATTACTAACCCTGTATATTCCTATTAGAGTTACAATAATTACAAATTCATTCAGTTCTGTGGATCTTTTTAACTGATTACATGAGCCATGGAGGTATATTCCTATCCTCCATGCAACTCATGACATTTACCCCAAGGAACTTGACACACAATTCTTCTTCCGGTCTCATTGTGATTAACAATTCATCTAATTATTGGCCAGAAAATCAGAAGCTTTAAGAGAAGAGATAAACGCTCAAATTGAAGAGATAAATCATGGAATTAATTTCATAAGAAACTACAACTAGTCCTAATTAGGTTACATCGTACCCCTAGATAAGAAAATTAGTTCATACTAGAAGAAGAGAACAAGAAAGAATAAAATTTAGACATGATTTAAAGTTAAAAGAGGAAAAACTCTGGTTTGAAGTTCGAATCAGCTTCGCATCTCCTCCCTTCAATCCTTGCTTTGCCTCCTTTGTGCCTCCAAAAGTGTCTAAGAACGAACTCCTATCTAATTCCCTAGATTTCCTATTTATACCCCTAAAGAGAAGCCCTAAAACTAAAGAAATAGAGTGACGTGTAGCAGTAGTTCACGCACGGGCGCTGCGGCGCTGAAACGCTGGCTAGGTTCCCCATTTTTCTGTTGCGGGTGCTGCGGCGCTGGGTATTTGGCACTGCGGCGCTTGCTTGCTGGAATACTGGCGCTGGATATAGGGCGCTGCGGCGCTGGCTTGCTGTCCAGTTCGTGCATTCTGGTGCTCCAAGGGCTGTGGCGCTGAATTTCAAAGGCTGCAGCGCTGGGTTTCTGTCCAAATCCTCCCTATACTTCATTCCTTCACTTTAGCCCATGAGTTCTACAATTTAACATAAAACTTACATTAAATGGCCATTATTCGTCAAAAACCAATCAAATACTTTAGTAAAAGACATCTAAAGAGTGAGTATAAAACTCACTCAACAAATTCAATATTGATTTACTTCTGGTAGGCCACTTACAAAAAGCAAAAGCAGAAAACTCATTTTCTGTTGCCAGACACTAGTAGCTCATTTCAATCAATCTATCTTGGCCAAATAGGCATTTTCATCCCTTAACTTTACATTGAATTTTAATTTCGTCCCAAAATTATGCTAGGTTTTAATTTAGTCCCAAATATTTTCAGATTGTATCAATCTTTTCCTAAGGCCTAACTCCATGAAAAATTACTATAGAAAATGCATACGTGGCATGTTATGCGGCATTATAATGTGCTAGCTATTCTTAAAAATACCCCCTAAAGTATATACTTTACATTTGTACTTAAGATCCCCGTCATTGAACAACTTTATAATTTGCAAACTCATGCATTTGCACACATTTATGATTTTAATTGTATTCGATGTAGTATCCACATGCTCCTTACCTATTATGGGGGGATAGGACGATCCATCTGCATATTAGGTGGCCCACCCTATCATTCTTAGGTAAGGATAAGCGTAATCCCGGAGGACGCCATATGCGAGGAATGGGTGAAACAATTTAGAACACGCTAATTGCATGAATTTCATGTTTCAATTTGTTGTTAGTATTCTTATTCATTTATGTAATTTATTATGTGAGGGATGAATAAAATACATTTTTAGTCATATTATGTTTGCACAATTGATTTCAGTTAACCATTTTTAGACTGGTGTTATGAGGTGCTTAACACATTCCCTACACAAACTGACTCCTAAACTCTTTATGGTTCGCAGACCGTTATTTTTAAATTCAAAAAAATGTGCCTGACTTGGAATATACTGAAAACTAGACTGGGAATAGAATTGGAAGAGTGGACTATGCACGTGTATCAGGTTATGCATTCATATATACATGCATTCATATATAGTTCACTTCATTTCTAGTTCTCTCCTTCTACTGAATTATTCCTCCAATGCCATGTTTTGGGTAAATTACAAAATAGTCCTCGAGCTTCAGGTTTTCCATTGGTCTCAAACTTCAAACTTGCAAATGCAATTTCCCTTGCATCACTCAATCTCACCAACATCGTCAAGAAAAACTTAAGCACTCAAAGAAACAATGATTAGTGAAAATAATAATGAAAGAACATCACCCAAAGCCTATCAAGTAAAATGTAGCACCTCTAACACAACCAAAACAGAGTTTCAACAAAAGGATTTAAGAATAAAAATTAACTCTAAAATTGAATCTGAATGAGGGCAAGGCAGCAGCAACAATATAGAAATAAATAGCCACAATCAGAATCAAACTGGGAACAGGAAAAACATGCATAAATTCTGAAATTTACACATATAGAAGATGCATGTCTTACGGTTCTAACAAAACAAGAATCATGCAAAATCGAGCTCTATAGCTCAAAATAGAAACAAAAGACCAAACACTGCCAGAGACATGACAGCAGCAACAATGCAGAAATAAACAGTCACATTCAAATTAAAACTGGGAGCAGGGGAGACATTCATAAATTCTAAAATTTTCACAGATAGAAGACACACGTCTCCCGGTTCTAACGGGACAAGAATCATGCAAAATGGAGCTCTGTAGCTCCGGTTAAAAATAACAAAGCGAGCACTGCCAGTGCTGAATGACAGCAGCGAAAATGAAGAAATTCAAACACCTTAATATATTACAATCTGCACTATAGAATAATGCAAGCTAATCTGATCCATTCCCAACAAGGTTCTATGCATATACACAAATGATTCAAAGCTCATACGTCCATATCAAATTTCCTTTTAGCCACATGAATAGTGCTTATATCTAACTTCTTCATGTTCATGACCCCAACTTTATTCTAAATAGTCTCAAATCCCATCTTAACTTCAACTCAAACATGGAGACCCAAAATGATAACACAAATAATGGACTCACAGCTCATAAATGACCGCACAGCAGAATCAAAGAATATATTCAGCCCACTAACATGGCGCATGGGTGAAATTTACAAAGAAACAGTACACTATGAGCATCTACTAACCAAATGAGTATAGCTAGCATGATGCAATTGAAAATATAGAATTAAAACTGATTCCGATCAATTTCCAAACCAACCAGCAGAGTTCTCAACCCAGAACAGAATAAAGGAAACTAATCATGAGCACTTGGCAGCAGTAGTCTAGGTTTTTTATAAAAGCAGAATTATCACTTCACATTTGGTACTCAATTCTAATCATCATGATATGCACCAACAAACACCCAAGTATATGTTTCACATGCAGAACATCAAAGCTAAAAAAAAAAAAAAAAAAGATGCCATAGAANAAAAAAAAAGAGATGCCATAGAATCAGCCTTGAGCCCATGGTAAACACAATCATAAACCAGCATCAAGAGCCATGAATTTCAAGAACCCAGCTCAGCCAAGCTAAATGCATCCACTCAAGAGGCCAATGCAGGGAAATTGATGGCGCATTTATAGAATTGTGAACAGAGGTTTCAGCCAAGCACTGGCTCATAATATTTCCCTGAATTAGGCCAAAGCCATCGAAAGAACTTTTCAAACAGAATTTGACACAAAGTGAGCTGGGGTGAAGGTAAGGTGCGCAGAACAAACCCAAAGGAGAAATTGGAGAATAATCAGAAAGACAAGCACAGAAAATCAAATTCATAAATTACCCAACATGGATTTCATATCTTAGCTTCTATGGAAACATCAACAGCCACATGTTTCATCATTTTTTCACACAATTATCATGACGAGAAATAATGTACTAAGCCCCAAATAAACTCCAAATGCCCAAACAGAAATATGCAAGGGAAAATCAAGCAATTACATTATCAAATCATAAAAACAAGGCTAGTTATTCACAAATCAGAGCATTGTGCTAAGAGTGAGTTAATATTACCTCTTACGAACAGGGATTTGGGGAATGAGGGCCAAGAACCGCCAGGCTATATACTCAAACAGAGCTGCAAGAATTGCTAGAACTGCGACTCCTCTCCTCCTCTTCAATTTCACCAATGAAGACACTCCCTTCTCCTTCCCTAATTCTGATTCTTCTCTCACTCACCTCTATCTTGATCACTTTCTGTCTTCTCGCACTCTCACGTTGGGTTACTTCTCTCCCTCTGAATTCTCTTGCTGCTCTCTTCACGCTCTCCCATCTGAATTCTCTCTTACTGCTATCCTTCTCTGCCCCTATTTTGCCCCTCTTTATCCACCGCCCAAGCCTCTTTCCTTTTGTTTTAATTTGTTTTTCTTTTTTTTAATTTACTCATTTACTTAATGAAGATAAGGTGCATAAACTTGGACCAATGGGGAGTGAGGGAAATCTATTTCTTGCTCCCCCATTGGTCTTCCTAGATCTAGTGATGCAAATATTTATTAACACAATTTCTCTTGTCTTTTATTTTGTATTTACCACTTGCAAAATTCTAAATACTAAAATATGGGCCAAATGAACAAGATGAAAAAGTTGGGCTAGATTAACAATAGGCTAGGCTAAAGTAGCAAGACTAGGATTTATTTTATTATAAGGGCCCAAACGAAAATATAAAAAGCAATAATAAAAAAATAAGAACTTGCATCTTTTCAAGAATCAATTTTTGTTTGTTTTATGCCACGAAAAACACCCGGACAAAATACGGTGTTTACATAACCAAATGAAAACTAGTTCTTCATAAAATCAATTATCATGAAAACATATATTTTACAACTTACCAAACATGCACTTAATCTGCCAACTCAACTCTCATCAATATTGGATGCAAAGTCGGTCTCTTGACTCTCTTGAACTTGACCAGCTAGTTTGAGTTGTAATACTATGTTGTCCAAGATTGCATAAACATTAGATGTTTCCTTATGTGATTGATCAAAGGCTTTAAACTCATGAATTAAACCATCCACTTCTATCCAACTATATGCTGTAGTCTTTTCCACACCTTTTCCTTTCATAAGCTTTCTGACATGTGCTGCTGCTTCCCATTTATGAGATACAGAGTACAAGTTTGCTAGGAGCGCATATCTACCACTATGATTAGGCTCCTGGTTGATCAGATTATTTCCTATCTGTTCACCCATCTCAAAAGCTCTGTGAATCATGCAGGCACCAAATAAAGCTCCCCATGTATTAGGACTAGGCTTCATTGGCATGTTGCTGATCAGTTGCATTGCTTCTTCCAAATACCCAGCTCGACTGAGTAGATCAACCATGCAACCATAATGGTTCATGTTCGGCTCCAAATGATAACCATGTCTCATCAATTCAAAGAACCTTTTCCCGTCATCTACAAAACCTCCATGAGAACACACACTAAGAACAGCGATGAAGGTAACTTCATTTGGTTGAATCCCATTCCTTAACATGCATGAGAAGAGCTTCAATGCCCTTGAGGCATCCCCATGCAGAGCCAATCCATTTATTATGGCAGTCCATGTGTAAACATCCTTGACTGGCAAGGTTTCAAATACCAACAAAGCCTCTTCTATGCACCCGCATTTTGCATACATATCTACCAAAGCCGTTCCTAGAGCTGAATTCATATATACTTTATTCCTCTCTATGTATTGGTGAACCCACCTTCCTTGATCCAATGCCCCTAGGCGTGCAGAAGCAGAAAGAACACTAGTTAGTGTAAAGTGATTAGGGACGGCATTATCTAATATCATGTCTCGGAAGAGAAGAAGAGCATCTTTGCACTTGTCACATTGCACATAAGCAACTATAACTGTAGTCCAAGAAACTACATTTCTATAATGCATTTCATCGAAAACTTGGTGGGCATCATGGCCAAGACCGCATTTGAAGTACATATCAACAATAGCGTTACCAATATAAGGATCCCAACGTACTCTCCCTGTTTCCACATAAAATCCATGAACCCACTTTCCAAAATAGGCATTACCCAACATGCTAGCGGCACGGAGAATGCTAACAATGGTAACCTCATCAATTTTCATGCCTGATGATCTCATCTCCACAAAACTTCTTAATGCCTCAGCTGGATTGTTATTTTTAACATAGCCATCAATTAACGCAGTCCAAGAAACCATATCCTTCACGGAACTTTCATCAAACATCCGGTGTGCAAATTCTATAAACCCAGAATTCGAAATAGCAGATATCAAAGCATTTCTAACAAAAAGATCAAAATCTAATCCAAACTTGATAATTTCAGCATAAAGCATAAATGGGTCTTGAATGTTTGACTTTGAAATTATCTTCAGAAGCAAAGGGAAGGTGTGTTTATCTGGACCAACACCCTTCTCTCGCATTCTTGCATAACATGAAAGGGATATTTCTGGCTCAGGACTGATAGAGAATGTTCTGATCATGCTGTTTAAAAGGTAGGTATTGGGAGTCTTGATGGAACTGAATAGAAGCAAAGCGTAGGAAAGAGATGCAGTATGAGAAAATGAGAAGCAGTGAGGGAATTTGCCCGAGAAAAAGGTATCATCTATAATGCCAGAAGTGACCATGATGGAGTGTATTTGCTTGCATTGTTCCAAATTTTGGTGTTTCTTGAATAGAGAGAGCAGTTTGTTTTGTAAGAGCCCTGACATATAAACTGTTTAGAGTAGACTCCTCTAGGTTGGTGGTTGTTGCTTGCCAGAAAAATTAGAATGCCTATATTCTAACTTCATTAAAATCAGAAAAATAAAAGATAAGCTCAACTATTCTGCATGCATGTGCTAAAATTGGTTGTTGATAAGAAGAGAAAATTAAGAATTTGACGAGAAAGAAATGGTGATCACTTTGAGGGGTAATGTTTTATAAGAAAGGCCTTAAGCCAGCAATTTTATAGACAAGAAAATAGTCATATGATATCTACAATATATATAATAATTCTAATTAAATTAGGAAATAACATAATTAAAGGAAAATTAGAAATTTGAGAATAAATAAAGGAGTATTCACTTTGAGAGAGTCGTGTTTTCCAAGAAAAAAAAAAGAAGCCTTAAGCTAGTAATTTTATAAATAAAAAAAAAATCATACCACATCGATGTCCAAGAATCCTAATTAAAATAAGAAATATATTGTATAATTTAAAAAATTACTTAATTAAAAAAATAACAACAAATCAAAATAATAATAATAATTCTTAAAATTCAAGATATCATGTTCCTATAAGTTGTTTGTTGAGACTACAAAAGAATGAGAGTATAATGATACTGAGCTCCACCCAAATTTAATATAGCAACCAATAAACACTACAAGAAAAAGATTGGATTCTAACAGAAATTTTATGTTGAAATTTTGAATTTCAATAGAAAATGGGTTATTGAAGAAATGACGGTTGGAATTACAAAATTTCAACAGTATTTTCTATTAAAATTTCCTAAATTTTTAATTTGTTTTTCCTAAAATTACAATGGAAATTCCAACCCGTTGGAATTTTCAAAAAAAAATTCTAATTTTTAATTTTTTTTCTAAAATTCTGACTGTAAATTTTCAAGAAAATACCATTGGAAATTTTTTTAAAAAATTCCCTTCTCTGAACACATTTCATTTCCATGAGAGAATAGTAGATATCAAAGCACTATGCAAAGGGATCAAAACTCGAACGCAATTAAGGGCCTTTGCAATCAGCAGTACTAGAATGCAGACATCACATCTTGGATAAATGAAACACAAATTAAAAAGAACTGAACAAATGAAAGTAAGAAGGTACAATTTATTCATATGAAATTCAAATATACTACTTCACAACTCATTTATTGATCATTTCAACATTTTAAACCCTGGAAATAAGATCACTTTTATATTCTCAAAATCATGTGGAGTTTATTCTAGATCTTTCCAACCTTGACTAACGGTTGTTTATTGTCAATTATTACAACCCTTTGTAGCTCAAGTGCTTTGCTTATATCTATTAATGGGACCTCGAGGGTCCCAAGTTGATGAAGGGGAATTTCCTGTATAGAGAAAAATAGTGTTGGAATATTTAGTTATTAAGGGCATAAGAAAACAATAAAATCTTGCGTCTGTCTATGTGGATAGATAAACATATAGATATATAGAAATAAAAATGCAAATGTCATACCTGCAGAAGGATATGAGTCATACACCAGCGAAACCCAAACATAACAGCAGGCGGCATAACAAGTATAAATCCCCAAAGTTGAAATTTTGTCTCTTTTGCAACTATAAAACATGGAAGAGAAGTTTCAGATGGAAGGTACAAATTTCTTAATGTGGTATAAATTATTAATGCTTGAAACATGCCCTTGAGAAGAATCAATAGAAAATTAATAATCAATAGGGTTGGCCACTGTTCTGGAGTATAGGATTAAGTTAACAATAACCACGGGAAAAGAAAACAATTATAAGTTCATAATATTTCACTATTCTAAATTCTGATCACTGCTCCTAAATATTTATTGTGGAAAAACTAATATTCATAACCAATCTATGTAGCTTGATTTTGAATCACTTCTGCACTAAAGATAATTCTTCTTCCCCCCTAACAGATGTTGAGCTCAACAGAACCTTCATCCTTAATTTCATGGTCATCTAGTTCTAAGAGAACTGAATGGCATTGCACCCAGGCATCAGAAGCCAAGGGAATGGTAAGTTGACTAAGCCATTCTTTTATTGGAGGGATGAGGACTATGTTTCTTCCTTTATAACCAAACTCATTCTTCATTTGGATTATGAACATTTTGGCGGAAATATATTTAAAGAATTGCGCAATTCAGATTTTAGAGTGAAGAATTGGGGTCCGGCACCAAGATGGATTGCTTTTGAAGGTTTGAAGTTGTTTTATGATTTTTAGGTTTTTTTTTTTATGGAATATGAAATTTTTGTACCATTAAGGTAATTATGTATAAATTTAAAAATAAAAAAATGGATAATGTAAAAGAGTAACATTTAAGGGGATACATTTTATTTTCTTTTATATACGTTTGGTTGTACAAAAGAATAAAACAGAGTGCCTATTGATATTTTGAGTAATATTTACACTCTTTTTAATCTCCTTAAATGTTACTCAATTAATTTCCCCCCCTTAATCATACCAAACACACAATAAAAGAAACAGTGAAAACTGAGAACCATACCTGGTCTAGGACATAAGATGGTTTATGTTGCGTATCAGGCATAGAAGTTGTAAGGAAAACACTGACTGCTACCTTTTCTGGGAATTTGTCCAGGGCAAGGGCTATACTCAACCCTCCAAAACTGTGTCCCACAAGAATAACCTTTTCATTTGGAGGAAGGGAGGCCAAAAATTCCAACAGAGGCTCAGAGTACTCTGAAAATGTATCAACATCTTCAATTTTCTTGTTGTTGATGCCTGAAGCTACGAGGTCAAGCACAATGACCTAGTCGCCGGTAGACTCAAGCTGCGGTTTGAGCTTGTACCAACACCAAGCACCATGGCAAACTCCATGCACTAGAACATAATGCTTTCTGTCCATATCTTTTGAAGCCATTTTGTGTTTGTGCTTCTACTACTTGTTTCTACATATTTATGTGTGTAATAACGATTAATGTCACTACAATATATAGAGTATAGATGATGAAATTGGAAAAGTCGAGCTTGGCGTCTCAATGACTATAAGATCACGGTGATACCATTGATTGGTTGATAATTTCGTCTTGCTCCTATTAAGTACGTCAATCATGACGTTGTTTGCATAACTATATTTGTATGCTGTTTCGACCATGGAAGCTAGTGCGTGTGTGTGACGGGGAAAGAAGAAAGAAGGAGAAGGCGGGAGGGTGTTTGTTTTAATTGACAAAAAAACGGAATGCAGTAGAAAAAAGAAGAAAAAAGAAACGGATGCAGTAAAAAAAGAAAACATAATGGACATGCACAGGGACACGTGTTGCTATTTGGTCCCTACCGGTGGAAATTGGAAGTCCACCTCCCGGTGGACCAAATAATTTCTCTAATTTGTATACAGCACATATATAGTATAATGAGTAAAAACATTTTTTAGTCTTTGAAAAATATAATTATTGACAAATTCGTCCTCCAAAAATTTTCAGTGATAAATTGGTCATTGAATTATTATTCTGTCAGACAAATTAATCCTCTGGTACTTTAATAAAAAAGTTTTGGACCCCTGCAGACCCCCTTTCTAAATTTTTTTCACTGATCTTGCCTAGCTATGTTTAAGTCCTCATTTTCTTATTCAAGTCATCATTTTCTTTTCACTAATTTTGCTTACCGGAAGACTAATTTGTCAGCGAAATAATAATTCAAGTACCAGTTTGTCATCGAAAATTTTTGGAGGATGAATTTGTCAGTGACTGTATTTTTCAAGGACTAAAAAAGGGTTTTACTCTAGTATAATTAGTTTAGATAATTTTTTACAAAGTTGAGATCCTATATTTAAGTTATCATCTTTCTTATATCTCATATTAAAAAAATTAGCTTTCTTTATTTAATAGTAAGAAAAATAAAAATGTGAAAATTTGTGATATTAATGTTAGACCTGCCACAACTTTTATCACCACAACAATTTAAATCATATAGAACTAAATTTTGATTCACTTAAACTTTGAACGTCTGGGTAGGAGACATAATTTGAATGTTAATAATNAAAAATAAATAAATAAATTTAAGTTTATTAAAATAAAATTGTAAGATGTAAGTTTAAGTGAAACTTATAACAATGAGATTTTGTCCGAAAGAATGACAAAAGTTACACATCTTTTTGTTCAGTAAAGTGAACATTGCAAACGTCAAAGATTGCATGGCTTGACTTTTTTAATAAATCCAATAGATCAAAGTGTTAAGTTCGTGGCTTGTTTTTAGGGTCATTCTGCTTTAGTTTGAATAAAAATCTAGTTACTGGAGTTATAGGTAGTTTTTTAACTTATTCCAAATCATACTTACCACGATCCTTTAGTTGTGCTGGTCGTGGGCTGCACGTTCTCATTCTGTTAGGATTGTTGTTGAATGCCTATTTAATGGCTTGTTCATCGTTCAATAATACCGGGGTTATTCAACCAATTTGCTTAGAGTTTCTTTGTTCATTATCTCTGTTGATCAAGTTACCTCTACAAATTGGTATCAGAGCCCCCTACTAGGGCCTAAGATAAGGAGAGTAGCAGACTTTCGAGTGACCTACAAACACAAAAGAGAGAAAAGAGAGGAATGAGTGAGGAAAAGAATTTCGTGCAACCTGCCAAACCACGCTTCTATGGTCACTATGACCATTGGAGCATGCTTATGGAAAACCTCTTGAGATCAAAAGGGTATTGGAGTTTGGTGGAAACTGGTTATGCAGAATCAGAGGTAGGAGTGGTGTTGTCCGAGGCACATCAGAAGCAATTGGAGGATTTGGTGGTGAAATTTCTCAAAGTTAAGAATTACTTGTTCCAGGCTATTGACAGGACAACTCTTGAGCAAATCTTGGAGAAATAGACATCGAAGCAAATATGGGATTCGATGAGGAAGAAGTTCGAGGGGAATGCCAGGGTGAAGAGTTCGGCTCTGCAAGCATTGAGAAGAGACTTCGAAATTCTGGAGATGAAAGTAAGTGAAACCATACTGAATATTTTGCTCGAGTTATGAGTATAGCAAATAAGATGAGGAGTAATGGAGAGGATATGAAGGATGTTACCATTGTGGAGAAAATCCTTAGAACTTTGACCGAGAAATTCAACTATGTAGTTGTCTCAATCGAAGAGTCTAAGAACATTGATGCACTCACAATTGATGAACTACAAAGTTCTCTAACTGTGCATAAGCAAAAGTTTCACAAGCCAAGTGGAGAAGAGCATGCCTTGAAAGTGAGTTCAGAGGAGAAGATTGCCACAAGAGGAAGAGGAAGAAGCACCTTTAGAGGACGAGGAAGAGGGAGAGGAAGGTAGAGCTTCAATCGAGCCACAATTGAGTGTTTCAAATGTCACAAGCTAGGCCACTATCAGTATGAATGTCCATCATGGGGCATGGAGGTGAATTATGCTGAGTTTGACGAAGAAAAAGAAATGTTGCTAATGTCCTATGTTGAGTTGCATCATGCAAAGACAGAAGAAGCCTAGTTCCTGGATTCAGGGTGCTCAAATCGTATGTGTGGGGATAAGTCCAAGTTCAGCGAAATGGATGAAGCTTTCAAGCATTTAGTAAAGCTTGGCAACAACACTAAGATGAATGTGCTCGACAAAGGAAGTGTGAAGCTAAATGTGAGTGGAGTAATTCATGTGGTTCAAGATGTGTTTTATGTACATGAACTCAAGAATAATCTCTTGAGTATAGGTCAACTATAGGAAAGGGGTTTAACTATCCTGATTCAATCAAAAATGTGTCAGATATATCATCCTCATAGAGGGTTAATCATACAGACCAATATGACCACAAACAATATGTTTATATTATTTGCTCAAACTCAAGAGAAGAAAGAAGCCTGCTTCAACACCACGGCACAAGGGTTTAACAACACTCCAATTCAAGAAGATGGTTCGTGGTCTGCCTCAGTTACCTGCATCTACAACTATGTGCACTGATTGTGTTAAAGGCAAGCAACACCGTGAGCCAATTCCTAAGAAGAGTCAATGGAGAGCAAGTAAAAAACTACAGCTGGTTCATGCAGACATTTGCGGTCCCATCACTCCAGCATCTAACAGCCAAAAGAGGTACATCTTATGCTTCATAAATGATTATTCTAGAAAAGCATGGATATATTTCTTGTTAGAAAAGTCAGAAGCATTCTATTACTTTGAGTGCTTCTAAATGCTTATGGGGAAAGAAAGTGGCTTGCTTGTTAAGTGCTTATGTACAGATAGGGGAGGGGAATTCAATTCCTTGGAGTTTAATGAATTTTGTAAGTTAAATAGGATTAAGAGGCAGTTGACTGCAACTTATACTCCGCAACAAAATGGAGTAGCCGAGCGTAAGAACATAACTGTGATGAATCTGGTTAGATCAATGTTGTTAGAGAAGAAAATCCCAAAACCTTTCTAGCCTGAAGTTGAGGTGGACAATGTATGTTCTAAATCGATCTCCCACGTTGGCTGTTAAAGAGATGACACTGGAGGAGGCTTGGAATTGTGAGAAACCATCAGTTGAGCACTTTAGAGTGTTTGGTTGTGTGGGGCACGTTCACATTCTAGATGCTAAGAGGACAAAGCTTGAGAACAAGAGTGTTAGCTGTGTTCTTCTTGGTGTGAGTGATGAGTCTAAGGGGTACAAGGTGTATGATCCTATTGCAAAGAAAGTTTTGGTAAGTCGAGGTGTTATTTTTTAAAAAGAGAGTCAGTGGAATTGGGATGCAAGTTACAAAGAAGAGTTGTTGGTCGACTTGGAATGGGGAGACAGCGAGTTTGATGCTGATTGTGATGAAGAAATTGATGCAAGCAGAGATGGGGAGGAAGAAGTAGATGGAGCTAGAACTCAGAGTGACACAAATGAAGAAGGCATGAATGCTAGGAAGGGCAGAGTGAGACGTTCTCCAGTGTGGATGGAGGACTATGTGTTAGGAGAAGGATTGTCTGAAGGTGAAGATGTTATTAAAATGGCTTTAGTAGACTCTACAAATCCAGTGAGTTTTGAAGAGGCAGTGAAAAGTGCAAAATGGAGGCAAGCTATGGAGACCGAGATCAAAGCTATAGAAAAGAACCAAACCTAAGAATTGGTGGAGCTGCCAGCTAGTGCAAAGAGAATTGGGGTCAAATGGATTTAGAAAACCAAGTTGAATGAGCATGGTGAAGTGGATAAATTCAAGGCACAACTAGTGGCTAAGGGCTATTCACAAGAGCATGGAGTTGACTATACCGAGGTTTTTGCACCGGTAGGTAGGATGAATACTGTGAGAATGGTGATAGCACTTGCTACACAACGAGGATGGAAGATCTATCACCTTGACGTTAAATTTTCCTTCTTGCATGGTACCTTGAGTGAGGATGTGTATGTTGAGCAACCAAAGGGCTATGAGAAGAAAGGAAGTGAGCATATGGTTTACAAACTCCACAAGGCTTTGTACAGTCTAAGACAAGCTCCACGAGCTAGGTTTAGCCGTATTGAGTCTTATTTTGTTAATGAAGGTTTTCAGAGAAGTCAGAATGAGCAAACACTTTTCTTCAAATGGAGTAAGGAAGGTAAAGTTCTCATTATCAGTGTTTATATAGATGATCTTGTATATACTGGAAATGATGAACTTATGATGAGTGATTTCAAGAAGTCTATGCAAAAGGAATTCAACATGACAGATTTAAGGAATATGAGATTCTTCCTGGGAATTAAAGTTCTGCAAGGCTCCGATGGGATTTATATATGCCAAAGGAAATACGCTATAGAGATTTTGAGGCATTTTGGTATGGAAGTTAGCAATCCAGTGTGCAATCTTATTGTGCCAGGTTATAAATTGTGTAGAGATGAAGGAGGAATCAAGGTGGATGAAACTCATTTCAAACAAATTATAGGCAGCTTGTTGTATATCACAGCTACACGACCAGATTTGATGTTCGTAGTTAGTTTTATTGGCCGGTTCATGTCAAAGCCAACAAAGTTGCATGCTCAAGCTGTTAAGAGGGTTCTCAGGTATTTGAGGGGAACTATCAATTATGGCATTTTGTACAAGAAAGGAGGAGCTGAGGAGTTAATCGCCTTCACTGATAGTGATTATATCGGAGATGTGGAAAATAAGAAGAGCACCTCAGGGTATGTGTTTCTAATGAATGGTGGAGTTGTTGCTTGGTCTTCAAGTTATTGCTGCAGCTGGTTGTGCTTGCCAAGCAATTTGGATGAGAAGGGTCTTGAAAGAGTTAGGGTATGCACAAGAAGGTAGTACTGTGATAA
Organism: Cercis canadensis; assembly: GCA_003255065.1. Classification (NCBI taxonomy): domain Eukaryota; kingdom Viridiplantae; phylum Streptophyta; class Magnoliopsida; order Fabales; family Fabaceae; genus Cercis; species Cercis canadensis. Next base: position 60,079 of record QAOA01004507.1, read on the forward strand.
TGTGTGATAATTGTTCTGCTATAAAGTTGTCAAAAATCCAGTTATGCACGGTCGGAGTAAGCACATCTATGTGCGATTTCATTTTTAAAGGGATCTCAATAGAGATGGACTCATTAAGTTGGTACACTGTGGGACACAAGATCAGGTTGCTGATGTGTTGACAAAGCCGTTGAAGTTGGATGCTTTTTAGAAACTTCATTTGCAGCTTAGAGTGTGTGAAGTACCTAATGTAAACTAATTACATGACTGCAGTTAGTTTAAGGGAGGGTTTGTTAAGTTAGTGGCTTGTTTTTAGGGTCATGTTGCTTTAGTTTGAATAAAACTCTAGTTACTGGAGTTATAGGTAGTTTTTTAACTTATTCCAAATTGTACTTACCACGATCCTTTAGTTGTGCTGGTCGTGGGCTGCATGTTCTCATTCTGTTAGGATTGTTGTTGAATGCCTATTTAAAGGCTTGTTCATCATTCAATAATACTAGGGTTATTCAACCAATTTGCTGAGAGTTTCTTTGTTCATTATCTCTGTTGATCAAGTTACCTCTACACAAAGATGGTAAGAAATGGTGAAACATCCACATTTATTTCATTTTTCATGTCAATTGTCTTGCTTTCATATTTGAGTCAAAAATAAATAAATAAATACACAAATTTAAATTGATTAAAATAAAATTGTGAGATGTAACTTCAAGTGAAACTTACAACAATGAGATTTTGTCAGAAAGAGTAACAAAAGTTACATGTCTTTCTGTTCAGTAAAGTGAACAATGCAAACGTCAAAGATTGCATGGCTTGACCTTTTTAATAAATCCAATAGATCAAAGATGGTAAGAAATGGTGAAACATCCACATTTATTTCATTTTTCATGTCAATTGTCTTGCTTTCATATCTGAGTCAAAAATAAATAAATAAATTTAAATTGATTAAAATAAAATTGTAAGATGTAAGTTCAAGTGAAACTTACAACAATGAGATTTTGCTAGAAAGAGCGACAAAAGTTACACATCTTTTTGTTCAGTAAAGTGAACACCGCAAACGTCAAAGATTGCATGGCTTGACCTTTTTATTAAATCCAATAGATCAAAGATGGTAAGAAAAGAGGCAACAACACTTTTTTTTGGGTGAAGAGAGGCAACTTCACTTAACAATTTCTTTTTGTCATCCCCAGAAAGAGGATCAAAATTTTGAATATCCAACACCCACGGTAGTTTAGAGGATATCAATATGTGACTTGCTTGCTTCTTGCAATTTATATTGGCTAGAATGATAATATACCTTATGAAAATGCTTGTGTTGAAGACCAGGTCGTTACGTTGTGAGATGGGAGGTCAAGTTTGGTATCTACACAAAGAGTACACATGAGCTTGGATTGGGTGTAGTGACGCCCAAACTCCCATCCTCAAGTTAGTGGTTGTGTCTAATTGATAGGATGCTAAGGGTGCGTAAAAAATGTACATACCTACTAGAGAGTATTATTTATAGTGAGGTGAAGGGTATAATGATTATTTTGTTATTGAAGTTGACTTGGACTAAGCATTATTGGGCTTGGTTAATTAGGCCCTAATGTATTATGGACAAATATTGATTAACTATACCTCAGCTCCCATTTGACACTGTTAAAAAAGGTTTAACTCTTTGCTGCCATACTTTCAACCAATGTTTTAAAAACTAGATTGGTGAGCAAACCGGTGCGGCAAAAAATACTGGTTGGACAGGTTAGACCACCTGGTCAAACTAGTTTAATTGAAGTTTTTTCCAAAATTAAAGATTCAAAAGGAAAATATAGAGGATAAAGAACAAATCATCAAACTCAACTCATAATTGAAAATCTCAAACTTGATTTTAGAATATACAATATTCCACCCGCATTCTAACTAAACAAACCACATTCAGTTTTTTATTTTAGATGGGTTACCAATGTGTTCAACATGGGCACATAACTATTGCTAACACCAAATGTGAAAGCACCAATGGGAAGATCAACATCTAAATACAAACACAATTCAGTTCTTGGTGAAAAAGAAAAGCACAGACTGAAATATAAAACTATTATGTGCCATAATAAATAGAGCTTATAGCCTGCCTCATCAAAAATCCAGAAGAAATAAACTAAAATGATTATTTTCCACCTTAACAAGCATGAATTCAGCACCTCTTCTCATCCAAAAAGAGCTTTTTCCATTCCAGCCACTAAAAATAGCAAAACAGTCGAGTATAAGATAATTTCCCCCTTATCTATCAAAATGACAATCCAATCAAAACATGAGGGATCCATTTGCTAATCAAAATGTCAAAAGAAAACTAGGAAGGGCATCTTCACAAATATTCAAGAAATAACCGAAGATAATCAAGTGTTTTCCACCACAAATTCCAACCATATAGGCAACAAAACAAAGGCACAATAATTAAAACTAGACATTCGTCATTCCAAAAGCAGCACTAAACATATGAACATCACTAATCAAAAGAAAGACAAATTAGAAAGAGAAGAAACATTTAAGGATTAGCAAAGCATTCACATGCTTAGTAAAACAAATTCTTAAATCATGAGGCATTTTCCAAACAAAGTAAACCTACTTAGAGAGAAATCAAATTACTCAACCTAAATTATCAGCTACTTTACCAATTGTAACCCAAAAGGTAACTGCACACTTAAATGTCCAAAACAACAATTCTTTACTTTCCAAACAATAACTTTAGTCTTTCAAAAAATAAAATAGATTCAGCCAAAACTACCAGAAAACCCATGTTACAGAGAAATTAACCCTAGATTAAACATCAAAATCCAGATATCTGATACATATAAAAAGCACATCCAAGCAGAGAATGGTAAATAGTTTATGGAGTCTTAAATTTCTTCATCAAACCTCAAGCCAAGGACTCCTCAAGGACTAAACTTACTGGAAAATGGAAAACCAAATTCAATCAAATTCAAAAAATCAAACCAAATCTGGACTAACCCTTAAAACCCATCAATTTAAAGAAATCCCAATCATAGGCAAAAGAAACAAAAAATTGATTGAGTCACAAAATACCAAGAATATCTCAGAACTTATTATACTAAAACCCAGGATATTTGTCATAGCAATAACCTTCAAATATACTAAAATCTTTGAAGATCGATCTCCAACATATAAAACAGTTCAAACACAAACAGGACATGGCCCAAATGCCAACCTAACAATAAACACAAAGGAGAAAATCTATACTCACCTCACCGGTGCTGGAAAGGGACCACGACACCAAGGTTCGTTGTAGAGGGAATGAGGGAGAGTGAGATTGTGAGATTAGGCTAGGAATTTGAGATGGATTTTGGGAAAATAGAAGCAGAAGGTCGAGGGGAGGGAGGAAAGAGTTCAGCAGTTAGAAACAGGTGCCAAAATGGCACCATTTTTAGGGAAAATCTAACCAAAAAATTTTCCTTTGTAAACCGGCCAGTTATTGAAAACCGGCACCAGTTCACCGAGTTTTACAGTTTACACCGGTTTAACCGTCCTACCGGTTTTGACCCCTGAACCAAACCAGAATTTAAACCGGGTAGCAGTCCAACCAGATGAACTGGCCGGTTCGGTCTAATTTTTAAAACCTTGCTTTCAACGCATTGCACTCCTCTGATTAAATAGAAAACAAAAACTTTAAACAAACATGCCTGAGATTTTAGTACGGCAAGGCAACTTCTGTCGTGGCCCCATTGTAACAGAAAAATTATTTACTCTAAATATTTTCCACTGGCCACCACCAATGACAATGGAAAAAATCTTTAATCCTGATACTCTTTAATTAAGGCTTTTTTTTGTTTTTTTAATTTTCTTAAGCTTCTTTAGTTTTTCCTATGAGAATTGGAACTAAGTTGTATAATTGTATTCATCGGTGACTATAGTATACAAGCAGTGGTGGAGAGGGTAGAACATATATATAGCATACAAACATTTTCTTTGGTCGCTTAAACTTTTAAAAATTTTACATTCAGCATATAAAACTTAAAAATAGTCTCTAAAAGTCCCTATAATTTTTAGATTGTCTTATACTTGACCCCACCCAGCCTCTCAATTAGTGATCGGATAAAAGTACCCCTTTAACACTAATTTGTATTTTTATATTCTTTTAAGTGTGGATTAGCTCTACTTATAGTATGTATGTATCGTATAATGGTTTGAAATTTTTTTCTTGTTTTACAATCTTTAGTCTTGGCCCCTAAAAAAACATATTCTTAGCTTCGCCCCAAAATAAAAATTGCTATATTCCAAAACTTGCGGTCAAAAACAGCTTTGTGAATACGATATCAATGGTTGGGCTAGATACTAATCACTTACGAATATCCTAAAAAAATTGGTTGGTTCTAAACATCACATACATAAAAATTAAAAAATTGGTTGGATCTAAATGATCGAAATGGCCGTACATCTTATCCTAATTCAATAATGTAAGGTTGAACAATTGAAGACCAAAGAGCATCATTCTCCAATTAACCAAACCAATCATTGCTACTATTACTACTACAACTACCAATCTATCATTCACTTCAGTATTCATCCATTCACACACTACTACCATCATTCTGGTTTGTAAAGCTGGGAAAAATTGGTGACCATGAAATGCTCTTATACAGTGATTCCCAGCGAGCCTACCCCAAAGGGTCCTTTCTGGTTGTCCGAGAGTGACCAAATGACTGCTTGGACTCATGCACCCACCATTTACATTTACAAGGCAAACCACATGCATAACCATAACCATGGTGATTGTGTTGAGAGAGTGAGAGAATCTCTTAGCAAAATCTTAGTTCACTACTACCCACTAGCTGGTTGACTACGGTGGATAGGAGGTGGCAGATTGGAATTGGAGTGTAATGAAATGGGAGTGACAGTTTTGCAAGCTGAATCTACAAAAACTTTGGATGAATATGGTAATTTTGAACCCAACCACACCATTGCTGAGCTCATTCCCAAGGTTTATTATAGCAAACCTATTGAGGAGCTTCTCTTATTGCTGGTTCAATTTACAAGATTCAGTTGTGGTGGCCTTTCTCTTGGCCTTGCCATTTCCCACATTGTGGTTGATGGGGTGTCTACTATTCACTTCATCAACTCATGGGCCAAGCTTGCTCGTGGGAGAAACATTGAAGGAAGAAGAAATGCCATTTTTGGATCGAACACTTCTGAAAAGTCCAGAACCAGTTGCAGCACCACGTTTTGATCACCAAGTCTATGAGTTTAAGCCAGTGCCACTTATACTAGGTAGCTCTGACAACATAGCTGAGAGGAAAAAGGAGACAAGTGTTGTATTATTAGAACTCACAAGAGATCAAGTGGGGAAGCTAAAGAATAAAGCCAATGATGAGATTATGGTGTCTTCTTTGGTGCACGTAACTCGTTCTTGTAGTAGATATGAAGCTATTGCTGCTCATATTTGGAGATCTGCTGCTAAAGCTCGTAAACATGATGAGCATCAGCCAACGGTAGTTCGATTTGTTGGTGATATTCACAATAAGATAGAACCCATCTCTTCCTCGAAATTATTTTGGGAATGCTTTGCTTCGAACAATGACACCCATATTGATGCAAATCAGTTTGCTACACACCCTAACCCTAGGAGTGATCATGATCCCTTGCTTGGAGTTGGAGGCCCGATGACTAGAAGCAGAGCTAAGCGAGTGAGAGAGACGTTGTTGAGCCTAGTCCAAAAGGTGCAGGCCAAGGAAAGAGCAGTTGGGCCAAGTTCAGAGTTGAGATAGATTACTTATCTGTCTCTTGTAGAAGGTGCACATGGGCCAGCTTGGAGCCCAAGTTTGGAGCAGGCCGAAAATTATGTTTAATTTAATTAGTTTTATTTTTGGGCCTTTATGTTTATGGGCCAAAACGTTTAATTAGTTTTAAATTCATTTTTAATATTTTGGGCCTTTATGTCTATGGGCCAAAATGGGTATTAGGGTTTTATTAACATTCTTAGAGGATCCATCATAGTTTGTAACCTCCTAGCCGAATTGTCTATATAAGGAATTCGTTTATGCCTTTGCAAAACAATTTTGAGATTAATATTATTCAGTTTCTGAATTATTGAGCTTCTCTGGATTGAGAGCTTCCCTGTTGTTCTTGGGCAAAGAACTGAACCTGAACTTACCAAGGATCCTTCCTTGTTAAGGGTTCACCCTATTGAGATAACCAAGGTCATCCCGCAATTTGGTATTCAGGCACTCTGTTCCGATCCTTCGGGTGACGAGAATGCATCACATATGCTTCAGTGGGGAAATCATACCAAGCCTATTAAGTTATACTACCCAAAAAATAAAGGAAGAAATTGACAAGCTTACATATGAGTACCTAAGGTCTTAGCTAAAATTTTTAGCAAGTCAAGAGAATGTGGATTGAATAAGGGGCCCTTTCCACAACCTGGGATGCTTGAAAAGCCAATTTTTTGGAAATCCTAATTTTTCTATTGTGAGCTAGTTGAGTATGCCTGTGTATGAAGCAGATTTTGGGTGGGGAAAACCACTGTATATGGGCCCAGGATCTTTAAATGAAGATGGCAATACATTCATCATTCCAGGTCCCTCCGGAGATGGCTTTATTCTTGTTGCCCTACGTTTGCAGACAACTCATATTGAAGCTTTTCAAAAGTTCTTCTATGAGGAAGTATGAAATTATAGCATGTTTCTTATTTTCAACTTATGTTTTTTTTTATTACTTTTGGTTATGACTTTATATTCAAATACGAAACTCATAAGTCATAAGAATGACCTCAGTACAACTAAGTTACAAGTTATTTAGTTATTTTCTACTTATGATTCCAAAGTAAAAGATTAGCATGCCTTATTTATGTTTCAAAACTTGGCCTCCTTAACTTTGCAGTTTTTTTATGGGGGCCTTTAATTTACCCCAGGCAAAATTATGGGGTTATATAACCCCATTCTAGGTGGCACAATCACCACCGTTTCTTGTGCTCTGTGTCAAATCTAATGGTGTATATTTAATTTTAGTTACTTGTTCAGTTGGTTATTTCTTAACTTATATAACAATATTAATGTGACCCACTAATTTAACTAAAATTTTGTTAGCACCCCACTTAAAATAACAATTTATGTTAAAGCTTTTTTTTTTAGTAATTAAATTATGTTAAAATTCAGAGTACACAAAGTATGATATTCCTTTCCATTTACATATTTTTCACAAACAAATTTATGAAAATTTTTTAAAAGAATTATATTCAAATTTATACATAAAGATTCACAATTTAAAATAAAATTTTAAGCATGATAAAATTTCAAAATACATATTAATAAATAGATTAAGATGAGTGAAGAACAATAGTGTAAAAAATAAGTCAAAAAACCGAAGAGAGTAAATCTCACTCTCTCCCTTACTCTTTATATTTGCAAGGAGGTTTGAATGATGGATTTTTGCATGAAAATGGGATAAATCCAAACTTTGAATTTCAAAGTTTTACAATTTTTTGATAAAATATTCATGTGGGTTTTATATATCATCAAATTTTGAGTTTAATGGTGTGAAAATCGTGTTGAAAGAGGTTAGAAATGTTGAATAACTGGTTCTGAGTAGAACCAAAGGTTGGGGTCAAGCCTTAGCTCCTAGGTAACTAAAAAAATATATATAATTTGTATATAGAATATAGTATTTTTTTTTATTTAAATGATTAAAATGAATATCATCTTTTGAGAAAAAAAATTAAAATTATTCATACATTGACAGAAATTGATTAACTAAATGAAGAAAATAATACAATATATTTTATTTGAATATAATAGACAAAAAATAAAACTTTCTGGAGTCTTTACTTGAATTTAGTTTTTATTCATATATTTAATAAAATATGCATCTCTCTGTTCTAGAAATCTTAAATTTGATTTGAAACAAAATTATAGGATAAATTGAAACTGATGATATAATAAAGCATAAATAAAAGGCTTACATTAATTTCTTTCTTGAAAATAAATAACTACAGTAACATCATACCTCTTGCTAAACTAGTATAGATATATATTTTTTTTTTAAAATGTCAAATAACTAATTGTGAAACAAATTAATTTAAATAGCAAAGTATTAAAATAAAATAAAAATATGCATAAAATAATATCTTACCTTCAATAATACCCAAGGCATATTCTGCAATAATAAACAACATTAGTATATATTATAAAGTTTATTTGAGACATAAAATTTTAGTATTTCTTTTAGATCAGGAGGGATTAAGAACTTGGCTGGGGAGAGTTGGGTAAAGGGAAGTTGAGTCACACTCATTTGATTAAGGGGAAATTATAAGGAGGTGCGCGGGTAGGTCATTTGCTCCACTTAATCAAGGTTTTTGAACTCTTAATGCATGCTAAACATAACTCCAAAAAAAAATTTCTTGGTGAATAAATACATAGTTTTAGATGCCTAGCTATAACATACAGAAGCTGTAACCATGATTTTGAACAACGTCTACCATTATCCTCTATTGTCTTCTGATGAGCTTGTGCTCTCAGAACCTCGTTCTTCACATACTAGGATGGGGTTTTCTTACACAAATTCCTCTTACTTCTTCTTTCACCAAGGTATCCAATTTCTCTCCCCCTACCTACATTGTGTTTTCTTACACAAATTTGAGATTCTCGTTCTGCAAAACTGACTATTGTGTTGTCTTCTTGTGTATTTTTTTAAAATTGATTTCATGTTCGTTCTGATAATATAATTGATTTAGTGTTCATAGTGTTCTTCTTGGGCTTAACATTGCCATGTGAGAGATGCTATAGAGTACATATAGCTTTATTCTTTATTTAAATTGATTTAGCATTTCACTTAAAATATATATTTTTTTCTATCCAATTATTGTGACTTATAAGACATATGTTCGGAGGTGCAAGAATGATATAAAGAGCATTAGTATTCTTTCTAAATTTTAGAAATTAAGATTGATAAAAATGTCTCTATTGAGCCATATGGTCACGTAGGTTTACAATTCTATATTTTTTTTAATAAAAAAAGACTAACATATGTTTATTATCAATTACAAACCCCAAAGGTGAATGACAATAATTCCTGTTGCATTCAACTTTTTTAATAAATATGTTTCATGGTTGATTTTAGAAATACTGAAGGGAGAGGGAGAGAAAATGAAAGGGTGAGAAAGGACAAGAAAATAAGACTTTTAAAAAATTTGGAACTGATTTGTAATAAATAAAAATTTCGCCTATAGCAGGTTAAGTAAATATGTGGATCCCACTATCAGTGCACTTGTCATAATTAAATTGGTCCGACTAGGATGAGGTTGTTTAACCCCATTTTTGTATGGGGTCAGTTAAAGCCTCCTTTTTCTTATTCATGTGAATTATCTAAATGAGTAATAATTTATATTCTCATAGTGACTTCGGTGTAATATTATTGTCTCTAACTAACCTTTTAATAATTCTCTTGATATCTTACCTTTACAATTTTACATCATGCTTTTGCAGTGAAGCATTTCGGATCATTTAGAGCAATTTGTCTGTATCATATATTCACACCTCATTTCATAAGAAACAATTCATATGATTCTTGCCTATTCTGTTTCTCTTTATTGCCAATCTTGCCTTCAATTAAATAATAATTTGAATGAGAAGTTATTTGGTCCACCGCCGGTGGACTCTCAATTTTTACCAACGGGGACCAAATAGTGGCACGTGACCAAGTGCATGTGCCATTCTGTTTTTTTTTTACTGCATCAGTTTCTTTTTTTTTTTTCCTACTGAATTCTATTTTTTTATCAATTAAAACAAACACCTCCCTTTCTCCGTCAAGAAATTCCTTTCTCTCCTACTCTCACCCTCACATCCCATCTCTCATTTTGTCAATTGCATCTATTTTTTTTTTAATCTACTGCATTCGGATTCTCATATCATTAGAAAATCATCTCCTTCCTCCCCTCTCCTCCATTTAATTGAACTATTTCTAATTGACTGTGTAATCTACAATTCTACCACACTAATTGGTCAAAATAAATGATTGAAAAAAAAAGAAAAATTTGACCCAAATCTCAGTTCCCAGCTATAAAAAAAAGAGTAAAACCTCTTTTTGGTCCCTGAAAGATAGGGGCGGTGACACTTTAGTTCCTGAAAGATTTTTACCGACACTTTGGTCCCTGAAAGATAGTTCCGTCAGCCATTTTAGTCCGCTGCTTGTGTCTGTTAGTGGGGTTTAACGGAAAATGTCACGTGACACGTTAAGTGCTTATGTGGCCGTTAAGTGATGACGTGACACCTTAAAAAAATTTCTCTCTCATCTCTCTCTCTCTCGCTGATGGACTGCGCTTCGATGCCCTTGTCAACTCGGAGCAACCGTGTAGGTTCTGAACACGAAGCAGATTCTCGTGATAAATGGAGGCCAAGTCATCGAATGGAAGCTCAAGCAAGTGCTGTGGCCACTTACCATGCTGCACCTGGATTTGGGCTGCAGAAAGGACGTACAGAGGGTTCCATGTGCGATTTGCTCCTGGACTGGGAAGGGCCAACATCAATGGGAACCTACAAATTGGAAGACCTTTGCTGGGCTCTAACATTGGGTCTGCTGTTATGGAAAAGAATAAAGCCATGTTAGGAAAGTCTAGCCTTGGTTTTGATTTATATTCCTACCCTAGGGGTAAACTTCTTGACATTTATCATAAGCAAAAGGTTGATCCAGCATTTGAAATTATGCCTGCTATGATGGAGCATACATCACTCATAACTAAGCATGGTTTTGTGGAACCATTGGCATTTGTTGCTCCTGCTGCTGACGAAGAGGTATGTGGAATAGCTTACTCCTATCTCTATGATGTCTCTTTGATGTGAACCTTGACATTTTTGTATAATGATTTTGCATTGAAGTGAAATTTTCTCCTTTTGGCTGGCACTTTCCCATTGATATTCTTAAGGCGTGTACAATGGTTGCAGGCTGTTCTTAGAGATATATGGAAGGGGAAAATTACTGGCAGTGAAGTCATAGGCTATTCCTTCAGAGGGAAGGATGGAGGGTCAAATGGTGATATTTCAGGTGAGAAATTTTGCATGGATTTCAGTTATTCCTTATGAAATTTTTAAGTTCCAATTTTTCTGATCTAGTATTTGTTAGGTTCCAACATGACTGTACTTGAAGGAAAACAAACTTCCTCAATTTGCATGGAAGAAAAATTTATTACAGGAATAAATATCTTGAATGATTCTGATGAATTTGTTTTTGGTGTAGTGTCAAATGCTGGTGATTCACTGAGGAATGTGGTTGACGGTGAGGAAATATTATTTCTCTTTACTTGCCATTGTTTTAAACAGGTGTAAGATCTTGCCACTTCCTTTTATCTAATGTTTATTTATAAATGATTTCTTTATTTCAGAAAATGCCATCCTTAGAGAAGGCAAGCAGAAAAATGTACCAACAATTGGTGTGCGTGGGAGAGATGAGAGCTCTGTCAGTGGCACCAGGGAGAGTAGTGTTCCCAGCAGCAATATTGCTGAACCAGATGCCTCTGACAGTCAGCAGGGAGCAGTTCCTGCCCTTTTAAAACATGCTAATTTGGATGGTGTCGAGTCAACTGCTGCTTCAGAGATCAGTAGTAACCTTATGATGAGCGGTAGAGCATCAAAGTGTTTGGGGTGGAAGAGCATGAAAATGAGCAGTGGCGGCAGCAAAGAACGGCGACGGCCATACCTGGTGACGAAGGGGAAAGAGAAGGCATGGAGAAAGATTATTGTGGCTGAAACTGGAAGGAGAAGAAGTCAAACGTGAAGGTATCAAAACGGACAAGGGCATCGAAGCACAGTCCATGTTCAGAGAGAGAGAGATATGAGAGAGATTTTTTTTTTTTTTAAAAGATACCACGTCATCACTTAACGGCCACATCAGCACTTAACGTGCCACGTGGCATTTTCCGTTAAGCCTCACTAACAGACACAAACGGTGGACTAAAATGGCTAACAGAACTATCTTTCAAGGATCAAAGTGTTAGTAAAAATTTTTCAGAGACTAAAGTGTCACCGCCCCTATCTTTCAGGGACTAAAAAAGGGTTTTACTCTAAAAAAAAATGCTCATTGTTCTCAAACTCCTCTAAATTCTACCCTTCTTTTAGACCAAGATGACAAACTTAAAGTCCCTAACCCTTTTATTCTGCATTCAAGCTTTTCTTGCTTCCATTTCAAAGGGATTCTCTGAGTTATTGTGTTTCCCAATAAACAGCGATTTTGAACCAAGATATTCCTAATGCTGCTCAAGCTCTCAACAGTGGAGATTTTAACTTGCCAAAATTGAAGACAACTGGGGCTGGTATTAAGTGCTCCTATGTGAGGACAGTTTCTTCACAGCAGAGCCACCAATTGGGTTACCCATCACTGATAAGAACGATGTTATGTATGCTGTTTCGACCATGGAAGCTAGTGCGTGTGTGTGACGGGGAAAGAAGAAAGAAGGAGAAGGCGGGAGGGTGTTTGTTTTAATTGACAAAAAAAGGGAATGCAGTAGAAAAAAGAAGAAAAAAGAAACGGATGCAGTAAAAAAAGAAAACACAATGGACATGCACAGGGACACGTGTTGCTATTTGGTCCCTACCGGTGGAAATTGGAAGTCCACCTACCGGTGGACCAAATAATTTCTCTAATTTGTATACAGCACATATATAGTATAATGAGTTGAAAAATATAATTATTGACAAATTCGTCCTCCAAAAATTTTCAGTGACAAATTGGTTATTGAATTATTATTCTGTCAGACAAATTAATCCTCTAGTACTTTAATGAAAAAGTTTTGGACCCCTGCAGACCCCCTTTCTAAATTTTTTTCACTGATCTTGCCTAGCTATGTTTAAGTCCTCATTTTCTTATTCAAGTCATCATTTTCTTTTCACTAATTTTGCTTACCGGAAGACTAATTTGTCAGCGAAATAATAATTCAAGTACCAGTTTGTCATCGAAAATTTTTGGAGGATGAATTTGTCAGTGATTGTATTTTTCAAGGACTAAAAAAGGGTTTTACTCTAGTATAATTAGTTTAGATAATTTTTTACAAAGTTGAGATCCTATATTTAAGTTATCATCTTTCTTATATCTCATATTAAAAAAATTAGCTTTCTTTATTTAATAGTAAGAAAAATAAAAATGTGAAAATTTGTGATATTAATGTTAGACCTGCCACAACTTTTATCACCACAACAATTTAAATCATATAGAACTAAATTTTGATTCACTTAAACTTTGAACGTCTGGGTAGGAGACATAATTTGAATGTTAATAATGTCTTATGTTTGAATCGTAGTAGCTGTCTTGAAAATGAAATATTTTGCTAACTCTACTTAATAAGAAGTAACCGAAAGTTTAACAAATGAATGCAATCATCTTTCTAAAGCAATTGAATGATCACAAAACTTTAATAATATATATTTTCTCAAATATATGCAGTGAAAGTGTGTATGAAGCATTTTGTGGTAAAAAACAAAAAAAGGCTATGTATATAAAGTAGGGATTCTTCTATGGGTCTTTCACTGTTTATAAAGTATCACACGGACAAACCCCCATGTTATATTAAAGCTCAATAGCAATATCGTATCCTCTCTAGTGTCTACGAATCCTGAGTTTCTCCACCTGGCTGCCCCCCTCTCTCCACCGTTGGGTAAGCCCCCTAATGGTGGAGGAGGTAGTGCATTCTCTTTGCATTCTATCTCTGAAGATCTAGCCCCGTTGAAAAAGCCTCTTTCTTTTAGAGACAAACTGATGGGTGGGAAGACTGCACCACCCCCTCATCCAAAGTTCGATTTGATTGCGGCAAAGTTGGTGCGGATTGAGTATGAAAAAGGCAACTCTTTGCTTCCAAAAATCATTGTGGCTGACAGTGTAATGAATCAGCTCAGAGTGCCTTGGGAAGATGCTCTTATCGTAAAGTTACTTGGCAGAGACATTGGGTATGCAGTTATGAAGAGCCGCTTGAAGGCTATTTGGAAACCAACAGGACACATGGATCTCATGGATTTAGGCTATGGTTTTTTTATGGTAAAGCTAGATTTGGAAGAAGATCGCAGCAAGGCAATGGAGGGTGGCCCATGGATGATTTCTGATCATTACTTGACAGTTAGGAGGTGGTCACCAGATTTCCACCCAGAGCATACGAAGATAGACAAGACCTTTGCATGGGTACGTTTTCCAGGGCTTAACTTATTATACTATGATGAGAGTTTCCTGTTAGCTATGGCTTCAGCAGTTGGGACACCTGTCAAAGTTTACATGCATACTTTGGGTGTAGCCTGAGGGAGATTTGCACGAGTTTGTGTAGAGATAGAGTTGCATAAACCGGTGGTGGGGAAAGTGTGGGTGAATGACCACTGGTATAAAGTGGAATACGAAGGCTTGCATAGTCTTTGTGCTTCGTGTGGCTACTATGGGCATGTGAGCAGGGACTGCCCAGTTCGAACGACGCCGGAGACGGAGACGACAACGGTTGCACCCGTTACGACGATGAACGCCAAGCAGAATTCAGGCGTGGAGGACAGACCAGTTGCACCCGTTACGGACCTTCCTATTAATGAGGACATCAATCATGGAGGAGAGGAGAATCCACATGGAGATTGGCTAGTTGTCTCTAGAAGAAGGAGAACGGGAAAAGCTAAGGTTTTCATGAATGAGTCTAAAATCAAGGAAACCGCCCAGCGTAATAAATTTGCTACGTTACAGTATATGGAAAGGGGTTCTGTTCACTCATATAGAAACCCTAAACTTAAGGGAACAGAGATAGAAGTTACTGATATGGGCCAACGTCAAGTACAAATAAGAGAAAATCATAAAAGGCAGTGTAATGAGGGCCCAAGTTCAGGGCTCAACAGAAAAGAGTCAGGGCCGAAAAAGTCTCCTTTGGAGCCCGAGGTCATTGATCAACTTCAAAAATTTGATATCGGGAAAGTTTCTGTTGAGGAGCGGGCTATAAAAGAAAACATGGACAGCAAATTGAAAGCAAGGAAGCAAGGGGCTGCGTATCAGAATGTTTATCAGCAGGGTCTTAATATACATCTCGATTCTAATGGGCAAGCTCAGGGTAGGGCAAACAGTTTGGGAAAGCAGGTTGATGCAAATTCCAATGTCTACCATTTCCATGGCATATTTGGGTCTCAACCACCGGAGCCAGTCATTGGTGATGAGAGTTTGGTTCATATTGATGTGTTATCAAACTCGAACGACGCAGAGATAGAACAAGTGCCGAATAGCTTCCCTAGGGAACCGGAGTCAGATATGCAAGTTGAACTCCATGACTAGTATGTCTAGTTTCAAGTTCTTTGTGCTCGTCCATGTTTTTTTAGTTTTAATGATGTTAGGCTTCAAAAAAATTTCTATCTTTGCGTGGAACATTCGAGGTGCAGCTAGTAATAGCGCCAAGAGAAATCTTAGTGAGTATTTGTCCTTGTTCAAACCAGCTTTGGTATTCATTTTGGAGACTCATATACAGTTTGACAAGGTGAGCACTTACTGGGAAAGAGTGGGTGTCTTGCTAACTGTCCAGAGGTTGAGATTTCAGTGGAGGATGTGTGTGCTCAAGCTATAACTTGTAAGTTGAAGAGAGGTAATTCGGAGTGGTGGTGTACTGGTGTTTATGTCAATCCAACGTCTACGGTTAGATACCAATTTTGGGATTATTTGATTAATCTTCGTAGGAATATTTCTGGTCCTTGGATGCTTTTGGGTGATTTTAATGACATTCTTCTTCCTTCAGAAGTGCGGGGAGGTTCTTTCTATAATAATAGAGCTGGGTCTTTTATCAACATGATGGAAAATTGCAATCTTATGGACATGGGGTTTGTAGGGCCAGCTCATACTTGGCACAGAACTCGTAATGGGTCTTGTAGAATTTCCAAGCGGCTGGATAGAGCTTTGGTTGATGTGGATTGGAGGCTCTCTTTTCCTGAAGCGCATTGTATGAATCTCTACCGTAATTATTCTGATCATAACCCAATCTTCATCAAGTTACATAGGAAGGATTCTTATATGGGTCCTCGTCCTTTCCGTTTCGAGGCGGCGTGGGTCACCCATCCTTCTTTCGGGGCTTTGGTCCAAGAGGCTTGGGGAGGTGCTAAAGGTGATGTTGTGTCTAAACTTGTCTCAGTGAAAGATGCGAGGTTAAAGTTTAACAAAGAGGTATTTGGGAATATTTTTCAGAGGAAGCGGATCATTTCTTCACGGCTTGCTAATATTCAGAAAAAATTAGAAAGAATTGATTTGGTGCTCCTTATTAAACTTGAAGCAGATTTGCGCAAGGAGTTGAGTGAGATTCTAGCTCAAGAAGAAATCTTGTGGTTCCAGAAGTCTTGTGAGAAATGGGTGCAATTCGGGGATGGTAATACAAAGTTCTTTCATACCCAAACAGTTATGCGAAGGAAAAGGAATAGAGTGGAAGGCCTTTACCTTTCGGATGGGACTTGGTCCACTGACCCTATCCTCATTCAACAAGAAGCGACTACTTATTTCCAAAGCTTGTTTAGTAACACTGAGGCTAACAGCAACTCTTGATTAGTGTTTTATTTTTTGCCTAATCTAGGAGAGGACTGTACTGCAGTGCTTACTAAGGAAGTCACCAAGGAGGAAGTTTGGACAGCGGTTAAGTTTATGCATTCTTTTAAGTCTCCTGGCCCTGATGGCTTCCAGCCTTTCTTTTATAAGAGGTTTTGGGGTAGTGGGAGATTTAGTGACAGCTATAGTTCACCATGCTTTTAAGGAGGGGTGTTTTGATGAGAAAATCGCTGAGACCCTTATTGTGCTGATTCCTAAGGAGAATAATCCAACAAGAGTTACTCAGTTTAGGCCCATTAGCCTATGTAACGTGATTTACAAAATTATTACTAAGGTGTTGGTGAATCGGCTCCGCTCTGACCTGATGAAACTCATTAGCCTGCTTCAAAGTAGCTTCATCACAGGAAGAAGGACTCATGATAATATTCTGGTGGCTCAAGAGAACTTGTATTTCATTCATAAAACAAAGAGTAAAAGAGGTGCTATGGCTTTCAAAATTGGTTTAGAGAAAGCTTATGATAGAGTTGATTGGGATTTTCTTAGATCTACTCTTGAGGATTTTGGGTTTCCAGAAATTATTACCAACCTCATCATGTTTTGTGTTTCTTCATCCTCTCTCTCTTGTTTGGAATGGTGGTAAGCTTCCTTCCTTCAAGCCTAAAGGAGGGTTGAGACAAGGTGACCCTTTATCTCCCTATTTATTTTTGATTTGTATGGAAAAGTTGTCCCTTTTAATTGATAAAAAAGTGAATAGAGGAGAATGGAAGCCGCTGCGTTGTGCTCGAAATGGCCCCAAAGTCTCTCATCTTCTCTTTGCTAATGACTTAATGCTTTTCACTCAGGCCTCTATTGCCCAAACCCGGGTGGTTAACATGACTATTGCTGAGTTTTGTAGGGCTTCAAGACTTAAAGTGAATTTTTCTAAGTCAAAAGTCATTTGCTCCAAGAGTATCTCCATGAGAAAACAAGAACGCATCAAGAATTTGTCTAACATTGCTTTCACTTCAAGATTTGATAGATACTTGGGCACTCCAATTTTACATGGAAGAATAAAGAAGAGTGACTTTGGTTTTATTACTGAGAAACTCACAGGTAGACTTATGTCGTGGAAGAATAAGCTTCTTAATAGGGTAGGCCGTATCACCTTGGCTAAATCGGTGCTTAGCTCTATACCAATTTATACCATGCAAACTATGTGGTGACCTCAAGCTGTGTGCAGAGACATTGACAAAGCAGGGAGGCATTTTATTTGGAAGGGTTCTAATGGTCGGGGTCTTCATTTAATTAACTAGGATACCATTACCCTTCCTCGCAAGCTTGGTGGTCTGGGTATCTAGACTGTACGTCGTTCAAACATAGCCCTCCTTGGCAAACTAGTTTGGGATGTGGTTCAAAACAAAGAAAAACTTTGGGTTCAACTTCTGACACACAAGTATTTAAGAGAGGGAGAAAATCTTTTGACTCACACATGCCCAGCTAACTCTTTTGTTGCGTGGAGATCTATTGTGAGAGCTAAATCCATCCTTCAAGAGGGAATGAAGTGGCGTGTGGGGAATGGAACCCAGATTAGTTTGTAGCATGACAAATGGCTTGAAAGTGGTATCTTAAGAGATCAGGTTGAAGATAATGCAGATTTAGGAACCTCGATGATGGTGAGTGATATCATACTAGATGGTGAATGGAATGTTATGAGCTTACATCATGCTCTACAAGACCAGGTCACGGAGGAGATTGTCTCAATTCTGCTTGCTAGACATGGGCTTTTGCAGGATAAGTTAGTGTGGAATAGTGCTACAGATGGAATTTATTCAGCTAAACTGGGTTATGATTGGCTGCAGCGCAGAGAAAGTCCTAGTAGAGATGACAGTACGTGGGCTTGGATTTGGAGGTTGGGGATTCCAGAAAAAAATAAGAACTTTTATATGGTTAGTTCTGCATGAGACAATTCCAACCAACATGCTGCGGCGACATCACCATCTTACTCATAGTGCTATGTGCGGCAGGTGTTCGATGGCGGAGGAGAGTATTCTTCATTGTCTAAGGGATTGTATCATGCCAAGTCAAATCTGGTCTCATTTTGGCTTCGGTGTTGATGCGAATTTCTGGACCCTTGATCTTCGTACGTGGGTTATTGCTTATAGCCATGCAGAGACATTAAACCCAGGGTTGCATGTGCTCTTTCTGTGTACTGTTTGGTGGATTTGGAGAGATCGCAATGAAGAGGTGATAGAGGGATGTCGCACTTCGCTGCTGTCCATTGTTCACAGAATTACAGCCATGGTTCACGTTTGTAAGAATGTGTTTCTTTTCAACAAGGAGAACCAAAGAAGCGAAGTATGGTGGGTATCTTGGCAAGCCCCAAGTTTGGATAAGGTGAAACTTAATGTTGATGGAAGTAGTTTGGGCAACCCAGGGAGAGCAGGTTTCGGGGGTATCATTCTAGATAGTCAGGGGGAGTGGCTTGGGGGCTTCTGTGGCTATATTGGTGTTGGGACCAACCTCAAAGCAGAACTCATGGCTATTAGGAATGGCTTGCAAGCTTGCTGGGATAGAGGGTTTATGAACCTGACCTGTGAGTCAGATTCCCTAAAGGCTATTAGATTGATAAAGAATGCAGATGTCAACTTTCACAGATATGGGTGCATCTTAAGTGACATAAGATATCTTATGAGAAGAGGTTGGTAGCTGGATGTGAAGCATGTGCTGAGAGAAGCTAATCAAGGGGCAGATTTCATGGCAAAAAGAGGAGCTCAAGGGCATGTAGATTGGTCTTTTTTTGATCAACCTCTTCCTGAAGTTCTGATTACTTTGTTGGTAGATAGGATGGCTGTTGCCTTCCCTAGGTTGTAGCTTTTTCTTTTTTCAATCTTTGTAATAAAAAAAAAAATATTCTTTTTTGCCACAATTCCTAGGAGGGAATGGACAACATGAGTGTCTTACAGAGAGAATTACTGGCTTATGGTGGTTTTACCCGAGGCCTTTGTGAAGGAGAAAAAGTTATTGAGAAGCAAGCTACAATACTGCTCTGTACTGTTCTAGCATAAGTTTATTACCAACCTGACTATGTTAAATTAGTCAAAACCATTTGTGTTGAGCACAATGCTAGCCTGTCGATAGTTCCATTTNTGGCTTATGGTGGTTTTACTCGAGGCCTTTGTGAAGGAGAAAAAGTTATTGAGAAGCAAGCTACAATACTGTTCTGTACTGTTCTAGCATAAGTTTATTACCAACCTGACTATGTTAAATTAGTCAAAACCATTTGTGTTGAGCACAATGCTAGCCTGTCGATAGTTCCATTTGTTAGAACCACTAGAGAATGGACAAGAATAAGTGTCATCAATTGTGAACTGTTGTTATTTGCATTCGTGCATACAATTTATTGACACACAAATTTTATTTGAATGGAGATGTATATATATTTCTTCATATTCATATAAAATATTTTTTCAGTGTACTGTAGGATATCTACATTTTGTTAGATATGTTCACATGATAACTCATTTATACACAATAAGTTGAAGTTATGTTAGTCTATTAATGAAGAAAGAGGTCTAACTTAGTGGACTGTGCTCCTAGTATTAAGGCTAGTCTCCTCATCCCCTTTCCTGACTCATATCTCATTGATTGCAAATGCATTTATTATTTACCTATTGACACTATAAGAAAATTTCTAAATTCCAACAGAATTTGAGTTGTTAAAGAAGTGGCAGTTGGAATTGTAAAATTTCAACGAAATAGTAATTCTAATTGAATTTTATCGTTGGAATTCAGTTTTGAAAAAAACATTCAAATGAAAAATTCTAATGGAAAATTCTGTTTGAATTTTTAATATATTTTAAAAAAAATTCAAAAATTATTTTTTATTTTTTGAAATTCCAATGGAATTCATTCCATTGAAATTTCCTAAGGTTTTTTTTTTTTTTAACTTAGTAAATTCTTAAATAATATTTCTTAAAAATTAAAATATACCATTCACAAATATCCTTTTCATTAAATAATTTTTATAACACAAATATCCATTTTATTAAATAATTCCTATAAGTGAGTAATGTATTGAGTACAAAAGTTTAAATGTCAAATAATTACACCAAATTTATCCTCTACATAACTAGTCTTTAACATATTCAACCAAACTAGATGTGCAATATATCTTCAAAGGTATGAATGCCTTGTAACTCATTCTTCTCCAACGTACACAAAGCATTTAGAAGAAAATATTAGAAAGAATTCAAGAGCATATAGTTGAAAAAAGAAGCAATCTTTTCATGTCCAAAAAATGCATAAATTGAGCAATAGCATATGTAAATCCATATTCCATCAAAAAAATGCCTAAAAAATTATAAAACAACTTCAAATAACTTATACAACAAAAGCCCTAAAGAAATTCAACTTCAAAAAATTTACATTATCCATTTTTTTTATTTTTAAATTCATACATAATTACCATAATAGTACAAAAATTTCATATTCCATAATAAAAAAAAAAAAACATCTAAAAATCATAAAACAACTTCAAACCTTCAAAAGCAGCCCATCTCGGTGTTGGACCCTAATCCTTCACTCTAAAATCTGAATTGCACAATTCTTTAAATATATTTCCTCCAAAACGTTCATAATCAAAATGAAGAATGAGTTTGGTTATAAAGGAAGAAACATAGTCCCCGTCGTCCAAATAAAAGAATGGCTTTGTCAACTTACCATTCCCTTGTTGCGGCACATGCTAACCAAATTCCGACAATAATCTACTACTATTTGTCCATTTAAACTGGAAAAGTTGGCACACATCCAAAACTTCAAAATGTTATAAAACTGAAAAAATTTATATTGATACTGGCTATTCAAAAGTTGTTCCAAGCTGCATACGGAGAAAATGTTATATAATCCAAGTTCATTAATTGACAGACTAATAAGAATTATGTAGTTAGTAGTGTAATATTCCAATGTCTTGGAGGAGATAAAGAAGGGACAATCACCAAGCCTGCATCATGTTACATGACACTAGAAGAAAATCAGATAGCCTTCCTATTTTCAGAAAAAGAAATCAGCTAAGCAACCTGTGGAAACAACTAATTACTTAAAACAGATACACGTACCATCCTATCTGCTTCTAGATATGATACAACCTATCTGTCTATAAGCATAGGAAGGAAATAACAATAAGGCACCATGAATAGGAGTACTCTTCCAAGAAATTCACAACACTCGTCTTCTCAGTGCCAATATAAATTACTGTCTTTTACCCAACTAACCTTAAAAAGTTACATATCTATATATGTTATTATTATGAAGATTCTCAATTGATCTAAGATGTTATAAGCATAATTAAACTAAGCTATAATGTACATTTTAATTTTATTTTGGGGGAAATGAACTTACTGGCACCCATTCTCTTGTAGGAGGATCTGGTCGGTCCCTACCACCACTTGGGGAAATCCAGATTACATGTGACCCACCCCTGTACCAAAAGGTTGCACATTAAAGCTCGAATGCAAGACAACAGACATGTGACTAATAACAAACCACCAAAAATAGGAGATACTAACTAGCTAAAACGAAGCACAACCTAATGATATTACAAGCTCTTGTTGTTTGAGATCTATATTCTATAAATGATCCGACCGAATAACCATGCCACTAATATGTTCTTGTCCAATACAAGTTTACTGATTTCCATGTAATTATCTTGGACTCAAATTGATGCATTAGATCTGATTCATTGCTATATCTTGGAGCAAAAAATTAAACTATCTATAAATGTCAATCAAGCTAAAGAGGCAAAACTAGGAGATGTACCTTAAGAGCATAGCCATTTCCTTCAAACTTTTTGTATTTGCTTTTCTTTTCATCTCTACAAGTTCTGGATCATTGTTCATGTGCTTTTTGGAGTAAACACAATTAAGGTTCCTACAAAAACAAAAAATGAAATCTAATAGTTGGCACATCTGTCAACAACAATATGTTAGCATAAATTTCATATATATATATATATATATGAAGGTATGAAAAGAACCTGCCCATACTGAAGGGCTTGCATAGAGGATCTGTTATAACTCTATCTCCAGCCACATAGATCTGAAGTAGAAAAAAAAAAGAATTTGATTACTTCAGCATTTATAAACATGCATTATTGTCTATGCTTCAATATAGCCACAGAATATAAACTTGAAATTCACCAGGTTTTTAGCAATATATGGGACAATTGTTTCAAGAAGCAATGCAATAACAGCTGGATCTGCTTCAGTTTGGTGATTTGACATCAAGATAATATTGTGTCCCTGCAATAACTTTCAGTCTTTCAGAAGTGTCTCTTACATTCATGAATTTGGAATATCTAGGCATGATCAAGAAACAACAGCAGAACTAGATGCATTTTGTCCTCAACTTCTCACATTATTAGGTTTCAATGCACATGTTTAACAAACATGAACTCCACATATGCAACAGAGACATGCATATGTACCAAACTTAAAAAATTTGGTGAAGGTAGATGCAAGAAAATCAGACTTTCTCCCCCCACCCACCCAAAACAACTCAAAAAGAAAGAGTTAACTACAAATAAGCACATAAAAAAATACGCACCTGCTTAAGTTTCTCTTCCATTTCATAGAAAAGGAAAATGTTGCCAACATAAGAATTTCTACAACAAAAATATCACATGAGATAATTGGATGAAACATACATTATCTTGATATAAAGTGCTTGAGATATCTTTGGCAGACTTTACAACTAATTCACATATAAATATGCATTTTTTTTTTAATAAGCATAGTTGTCAAAACTGATTACAAGAGCTGGTGGTGGTGGATTTTTTTTTTTTTTTTGGNGGGGGGGGGGGGGGTTTGCTACAAGATCTGATATCTTATCAATGTAATTCTAAACCTTGAAATTTAGCATATGCAGAAAATTGAACAGCATGAGCTTGTGAAGAAACACACATCATTTTAAGCAAGAAATATAAATGATAGAATTAATTACAGGTGACATTACTTGCGAAATCATAGGTAAGGACTAACAGCTGAAAAAGTTCCATCTCATGTGTATACATCATTAAGGAAACCAAGTCAATAGAGATGTATCATCGATACATAGAAGGCTAATTGCCCCAGCATGGGAATTTTATGATTTTGGACTTGCCCTACCAAGTAGGTGTCTACGTATCCTCGAAGATGAATCAAAGCTCACATAGTTCGAGATGAGGAGCCCAGAAGCTGCACAGATCAAAAAATTGCCCCAATTTTGAGCTCTTCGATGTCCAACTTGATTGATTCTCATATTGCAATGGATATGACTCATACTTATCTGACGCAACCATTTAACCCTGTTGGTGATAAAGTGTAACCATCATACTTTCTTCGTCAATTTCATGTGTCATCAAGCTTTGCCTTCTAGCATTGTTTTATGTATCTCTTCTTGCTTAGACTGCCCTCTTGGGTTTTCAGCCTAGCGAACTCTTTGATGCCCTAATTTTTGCCTAGACTGCCCTTTCGAGTTTTCAATCTAGCGAGCTCTTTTTTTTTTTTTTTCTTTCTTGAATGCCCTAATTTTTGCCAAGACCAGCCCTTTCAAGTTTTCAATCTAGGGGGCATTTTTTTTATGAGTAATATCATTTAATTGCAACAAAATTTATAGGTCTAGGGAGCTCTTGACCTTCCATGTTTGTCAAGATCAATGCCCCGCCTGAAAATGCATGTTTAACCATGTATGGCCCGTCATAAGTTGGGGCCCATTTTCCTCGAGCATCTTCTTGATGTGCTTGGATCTTCTTCAACACCAAATCCCCAGATTGGAATTCCCGAGGTCGAACCTTCTTGTTAAAGGCCCTAGCCATCATTTGTTGGTATAATTGTCCATTACAAAGGGTAGTCAACCTTTTTTCTTCAATCATGTTCAATTGGTCATACCTATCTCTAGCCCTTTTCGATTCTTCCAACTCAGTTTCCATCAAAACTCTAAGTGAAAGGATCTCCACCTCTATGGGAGTAATAGCTTCCATGCCATATACTAGAGAATGTGGTGTTGCCCCAGTTGAAGATCGAACAGTTGGACGATAGGCATGCAATGCGTAAGGAAACATCTCATGCCAATCTTTGTAAGTTATTACCATCTTCTCAATTATCTTCTTAATGTTTTTATTGGCTGCCTCAATAACTCCATTTATTTGTAGCCTATAGGGTGAAGAATTGTGATGCTTAATTGCAAACTGCTTGCACAACTTTTGTATTTCAGCACCATTCAAATTTGGAGCATTTTCTGTAATGATCCTCTCAGATTGCCCATATCAACAATAAATGTTTATCTTTAAGAATTTAGCAACTGCTCTCAAGTCACTTTCATATATGACGCCGCTTCCACTAATTTTGTGAAATAATCAATTGCCACCAAGATGAAATGATACCCATTAGAGGCCTTTGGATTAATGGATCATATGACATCAATTCCCCACATCGAGAATGGCCAGAGTGTCATCAAATTATGAAGAGGAAGTGATGGAGCATTGATGCAATCTGCATAAATCTGGCATTTATGGCACTTTTTGAAGTAATTGATACAATCTCTGTCTATTGTCATCCAATAATACCCAGCTCTCAGACTTTTCGGGCCATCATATGACCATTTGCATGAATGGCACATATTCCACCATGAATAGCACTTAAGATACGATTATTTTCCTTCGTGTCAACACACCACAAGAGTGTGTCATCATGACTTCTCTTATAAAGAATCTCTCCGCTAAAAAGGAAACCTAGCACCACACGCCAAATAGTCTTTTTATCATTTTTATTTACCCCAGTTAGGTACTCTCTGAGTTTGATGTATTGCACGATATCATGATACCAAGGAAGACTATCAAGCTCTTCTTCTACATTTGAATAGTAGGCAGGCTTATCTTTTAATTTCACTTGTACAGGTTGCACAACTATTCCACAATCGAGCTTGGTCATTATTGCCAAAGTTGCTAAGGCGTCAGCAAATTGATTTTTGTCACAAGTGAAATGACAAAAAGTTATATCCTTAAATTTCTCAATCAACTGTGTCAAATATTTCTAGTACGTAATTAATTTTGGGTCTCTAGTTTTCCATTCTCATTTCACCTGATAGATGATAAATGCAGAATCTCTGAAAACATCCAAAGTGCCAATTTTTAAATCCAGGGCTGTTTGCAAACTGCCTCACATAAGTTTCATATTCAGCCACATTATTGGTACAATCAAATTCCAACTTGATGGCTATCGGGAATTTCTTTCCTTTTGGGGATACAATAACAACTCTTATCCCTTTCCTATATACATTTACCGCTCCATCAAAGTACATCTTCCATCTAGCTTCTTCTTCCTCAGTCTCTTCTTCAATTGCAAGAATGTCTTCATCTAGGAATTCGAATTTCATGGGTTGATAATCATCAATAGGGCTTTCAGCCAAATGATCAGCAATTACACTCCCTTTTACTGCCTTCTTGGTCATATACACCACATCATACTCAAAAAGGATAATTTGCCACTTTGCTAACCGCCCAGAGAGATAAGGTTTTTTGAATATGGACTTAACATGATCCATACGAGAGATGAGCTAGGTGGTATGATACAGCATATACTGTAGGAGCCTAGTAGCCACCAAGACTAAAGCATAACAAGTCTTCTATATGACAGCATATCTTGTCTCATAGTCGGTGAACTTCTTACTTAAGTAAAAAATTGCTCTCTTTTTCTTTCTTCCTTTTTCATCGTGCTGTCCTAACACACTTCTCATTGACTCTTGCAACACAGTCAAGTACAGAATAAAAGGTTTCTCTGGAATTGGAGGCACAAGCAACAGAGCATTAAACAAATATTCTTTGACCTTCTCAAAAGCTTCTTCGCATTGCTCATTCCACTCACCCAAATTATGTTTCCTTAAGTGCTTGAAGATAGGCTTACAGGTATAGGTGAGGTTAGAAATAAATCTGGCTATGTAGTTGAGTTTCCCAAGAAAGTTACGAACTTCCTTTTCTGACCTTGGAGGTGGCATTTCTCGGATTGCTTTACCTTATCTGGATCCATTTTAATCCCTTTTTTTAGCTAACAATAAAGCCTAACAACTTCCCGGTTGTTGCACCGAAAGTGCATTTGGAGGGATTTAACCTCAGCTCATACTTTCTCAATCTTTCAAACAGCTTTCAGAGAATGTTCACATGGCTTTCCCCCTCTTTTGACTTAGCCACCATATCATATACATAAACTTCATTCTCCTTATGCATCATGTCATGAAATAACGTGACCATAGCCTTTTGATAAGTTGCCCTAGCATTCTTCAACCCAAACGACATTACTCTATAACAATATGTGCCCCAGTGAGTAATAAATGTAGTCTTCTCTATATCTTTCTCAACCATATGAATTTGATTGTATCCTGAGTATCCGTCCATGAATGAATACCAATGATTTCTGGCCGTATTGTCCACCAACACATCTATATGAGGCAAAGGGAAATCATCTTTAGGACTGGGTTTGTTCATATCCCGGAAGTCTACACACATTCTTACTCGTCCATCATTCTTAGGTACTAGAACTATATTAGCAACCCAATCAGAATAAGTGGACACTTCTAAGAACACTGCCTCTATTTGTTTGATCACTTCTTTTATCTTGTTGGACATTTCTGGCCTCATCCATCTCAACTTTTGTTTGACTGATTTGCAATGGGATCTTATGAGATACGATACTAGGGTCAAGACCCGACATGTCTTGGTAGAACTAGGCAAAAACATCCAAGTACTCTTTGAATAAAGCAATCTGATGCGAATCAGCTTGCTACATGCCATAACCCTAGGAGTGTTCATGATCCCTTGCTTGGAGTTGGAGGCCCGATGACTAGAAGCAGAGCTAAGCGAGTGAGAGAGGCATTGTTGAGCCTAGTCCAAGAGGTGCAGACCAAAGAAAGAGCAGTTGGGCCAAGTTCAGAGTTGAGATGGATCACTTATCTGTCTCTTGTAGAAGGTGCACATGGGCCAGCTTGGAGCCCAAGTTTGGAGCAGGCCAAAAATAATGTTTAATTTAATTAGTTTTATCTTTGGGCCTTTATGTTTATGGGCCAAAACGTTTAATTAGTTTTAAATTCATTTTTTTAATATTTTGGGCCTTTATGTCTATGGGCCAAACTGGGTATTAGGGTTTTATTAACTTTCTTAGAGGATCCATCATAGCTTGTAGCCTCCT
>QAOA01004507.1:87778-108800 GCA_003255065.1 Cercis canadensis
CAATCATTTCTTCTTTTCCCGGGTTGTCTACAAATTTCAATTCCCTATTTTCTTCTTCAGTTCCCAAGTTTATTATATGGACTTTTTCATTGTAGGGAATTATTACCTTTTCATATGACTCGACTATTTTTGTAAATTTATTTTAAAGTTCCATGTCTTTGTCAGAATTGTAACCCTCCATATCAAATTCAATATGAGAATAAATTATTGGACATACGAAAGTCTCTTCTTGGGGAAGTAGATCCATGCTAACAAGACTCTTGGGAGATAAAAAACAAATATGACGAGGATTAACAAATGAAAAATAGAGTAAGAATAAAAATGATGGGCATAAAAGAATTAAAGCTCCATAAAAAAAATAAAAATAAAAACTTCATTAAATTTTTTAAATAAAACATAGTCCATTACATCACATGATAAAGTTCAAATGATTTTGGACTTCAGTCACATGAAAATAAAATAGCATAGACAATTATTACTCAAAATGAATGACGTTTGGTATTAGCTCTGTCTCCTAGTTGTTTAATTGTTCCTCATCACCATAGGGCTAGACCCAACAGCTTCTCTCATGATGACCTTCTAGGGTATTCATAGTATGCATAGACCCATGAGTAACAACAGGTGCGGCTGGTGTAGCAAAGGTATCTTGAAAATGAGAGATCCTCCTTGCTTCTCCCTTTTGGCATTCTTCTTGTAAATGTGGATACTCCAACAACTCATCCTTGGAGGGCTCATATCCTAAACCTTGTTTGCTAACATTCTCGGGGAGAAAAATAGGCACGTTAATGCCTTGCAGATTGACCCCCAAGCCTTTCCCAATCTGAAAATCGTTCTTTTCCATAATTCTGACTACCACCTAGTTGACATCCTTTCTCCCTTGTGACTTCTTCACATTGTACTAGTCTAATTCCAAAGATTGAAAAGAAGATTCTAGTGCTTGCTCTGTTGATTCCACGTTTGGTAAAGAATTAGGCTTGTTCACAAGCATCTCCTTTTTCCTTTTAACGGTTATCACCCTTCCATTATTAACATACTTCAGCCTCTGGTGCAAAGTAAATGGTACTACTCCAACAACGTGTATCCATGGCCTTTCCAATAACATTGTGTAGGTAGGTTCTATGTCCATTACTTGAAAAGAGACATCAAACTTGCTAGGCCCAATTTCAAGTTGAAATGGGATATCCTCGAGCACCTCCCTTCTAGTTCCATTAAAAGCTCTAACCACCATTCTACTAGTTTGGATAAGAGATGGGTTTACTAGAAACTGCATCAAAGTCGAATAAGGAAGTACATTTAGGGCCAACCCGTTGTCAATCAGAACCTTTGCTACCATATATCCTTCACATTTCAGAGTAATATGAAGGGTCATAGTGTGGTTGCTCATACCCGGCATAAGTTCCTTGTCAGAGAATGAGATCATGCTGACATTTCGGATAAAGTTCACCATATTTCTAAACTTTTTTGGAGTGATGTCTAGTCGAACATAGGCTTGATCTAAGAATTTTTGCAAGGCTTTTTTATGGGATTCTGAACTCATAATAAGAGACAATAGAGAAATACTAGCTGGAGTTTTTTTTTTCATTTGCTGGACCACGTCATACTCACTATGTCTCATTATTTTTCAGAAATTCCTCTTCCTTATTGTATCACTCTTGATTATCTCCTCCTTTGACTAGGATATGCTCTCTTCCTTCATTCACAACCTTCCCATTTTCTTTCCTTTGGTGGTCTAACTCTTCCAGAAGATAACACCTCCCACTTCTAGTTATTCCCCGATCCCTACTACTTTGGTAATTGTGCTCGACTCTCCTTCATTTTTCAAATTCAACTCATCAAAACTCTCCTTCAGAGCTTTCTCCTTGTTAGATACTGATGAACACACTTTTTATACAATAGTTATTCCTCATACTTAGTCTTTTAAACCTCTTTTGGGCTGAATTGCATAGACTTAGACCTCATTTCATGACTTTGGATCCATTTGTGCTTAATTGCAATTTCCAGCAATACTGAGCATTTTATGCTGTCTCTGTGTTTCGTGCATATCTTGAGTTCTGAATGTCTAAAAATTCCGAGTCATACCTTGTAGGAAAGCTGAGAGAATTGTCTACAACTTTCTTTCAGGGCTCCAAAGCTAATTCGGACGTTCAGAAGGTCATATGCAGCCTGGAAGCCAGAGAAGACATGCTGTCGCAGGATCCTGACCTACATGCAGTATTTGGATCATAACTTGAGTTGTGTATGTCATATGGACCTGAAACTGGTACCATTGGAAAGCTAACATACAGATCTTCAATTGATATGAAGACCGGTTCACCATATTTTATATTGAAGATGGTCTTATTTGCTATGGAAGTTAGCTGACGGTTCCAGACACCTTTTGCCACTTAAATGGGCCTAACTTCCTCATGACAAGTCCAAATGGGCCCAAACCAAAGCCCAATTGAAGCTAAGGCCCATGGGAACAAGTGTGCCCTAAGGGCAATTTGGGCGTGCATGTAATTTTGGAGGTCTATATCAACACAAGAGGGCAGCCGAAATTGACAAGTAGTGAATTAGATATTTTTAGACAGCTTTTACTCCTTCCTTAGTCCTTAAGTTTTCTCTTAGATATTTTTGTAAGAACTCAGCTCTTCTTGTTCATGGAGGGCTAAATCATCAAATCAATTCAGGTTTTGGCTGTTCTGATTATTGGTTTTGAGATTATGTGTTGTTGTTATTCATTCAATGATTAATCTGTTTCTTGCTTCCTCTGGATTATTCTGTTTGGATTGTTAAAATTCGAATTTGGATCTTCATGTGTGATTGCTTAATTGCATGTGATAAAAGAGGATTGTATGGTTGATTAATGTTTCTGAGCTTTTGGATGGATTAATCACCTTGGCTGGATCATGGACTTAGGTAAAACTAGACTTGAATGTTTGCTTAATTCATTTAGTCTTAGTTGAATCCGAATTCTGGTTGCTTAACCAGTGGACATCCATAGAACATTGAGAGGCGTCTTGATATGTTTTAAAGGCCAAGAACATGGTTAATAATTGAATGGATCATTAGAAATCAAGGATGAATCAAAATCAGAATCAGTTAAGGCTTGGATTGGTTGTTTTCCTTTAGGTTACCACTTACAATTAATTTCTGTCAAGTACTTAAACCAAACAAAACCCCCTCTGTTTACATGCTTCTTAATATGATTCACTAAATAGAACAATCCTTAGGTTCGACTTAGGGCTGTCCTATGCTGCAAATAGCTAGGTAACTGACCTTAAACTTAATTAATTTGAGGAGCCTCGGTAGCTCATCAGATACTACCTTTACCCCATAGTTCCATGGCACCGCAAGATTACCCTTATAAAAAAAAAAAAGGAGTTGACATTTGTATGATAACATCTGGTTGTGCCTGCTTAAGTTGTGGACTCGGCAATACCTTGTGAATGAAAAGTTTGAAAACTAGTGGCTCATCCCCTATAACATTGATCTCTCCATTAACAACATTGTTTGTCTTTTCAAGCCTCAAAATACCTAACAAAATCAATTTTTGTGCCTCGCAAATGAAGTCTCAACAATTCTTTATGTTATGGCCCAAACTCTAATGATGCTCGCAGAATGACTCACTATCATATTTATCTTCTTCATTCATCTCTTTACACTAGATACTCAAGTTATAACCAACTATTTTCAAGCTCTCCCACACATTTTTCATAAGAATCTTAATATCGGTGATTTTCTTAACACTCACCAATTCTCCACTAATGACATTCACACCAACCCCTGTCCCATGATTTGGCAAAGGGTTAGATTCCACATTAGGTCTGACTCTGATCTCCTCAAGCTTAATTACTCAATATTTAATTAAATACAGCACGCTATGCTTGAAACCAGGGTAATCTTTAATTGAGTGGCTAACTGTGCCTATATGATATTCACACTTGAGGTTTGGGTTATACCAATGAGGAAAAGGTGGTTGAAGGGGATTTGTAGGTTGAGGGGCTATTACATGGGCCTTACACAATTACCTAAACAATTCAGCTTTGGTTATGAAAATTTGGGGAAAAGGTTCATATCTAAAAGGGAGACGAGGTTGGTTCCTGTAACCTTGGTAATTTGGCCTAGTGGGTGGACGTGTTGTTGGATAATTTTGGGGATAATTTTGTGGAGGAGCTTGGTAAGTTGAGACAAATGGTGTTAAGGATGATAGAGAATTTGGTGTATATTACGGATAAGGTGGGGGATTGCATTGACATGATACGAAGGTAAAAAAGCAGGGTTTGGAGAATAATGTGGGCCTCTAGGTTGAAAGTATTGAGTTGCCCTAGGTGTCTGCACCCAGTTTACTTCTCCTTCTTTCTTCTTCTGAAAATTCCCTTTCGTTTGGCTATAACTATTATTCTCAATATTTGTCACTTGCAACTTTCCTAACCTTACTAGGCTTTTTATCCTCTCTCCAGCTTTAATTGCATCAGCGAAATCATGAAACAGGCAACCAGCCATCAGCTCAGGGTATGGAGATTTTAAAGTGTCAAAAAAGATATAGCATAATTCAAAATTAAGAAGTGGAGGCTTGTTACAATGTACTCGAAGATCGCTATGATGTGAATGACGAACTTTTTTTTGAAAAAAGGATTAGTTTTCCGAAAGAAAACTTGGAGTCGCCATCAATTGTATTAAGAAAATGAGGAACAATTGAAAAATCTCTTTTAATTAATTTTAAAAAAAATGATCTGCGAACTAGAGAGGGGTCGGAGGTCAATTTGTATATGGGGAAGGTGTTAGGCACCCCACAACATCCGTCTAAAAGATGGTTACCCGAAATTAGTTACGCAAATCATAAAATGGCCAAAAATGTACTTTATTCGTCCCTCGAATAATAAACTATACAAGTAAATGAGAATATTAACAACAAATTTAAACATGAAATGCATGTAACTAATGTGTCATAAATCATTTCACCCGTTCCTCGCATATGGCACCCTCCGGGTGGTGTTTATCCTTACCTAGGAACGATAGGGTGGGCCACCAGATATGCAGATAGATCGCCATATCCCTCAATGATAGGTAAGGAGCCCATGGACACTACACGACAAATATATATTTTTTATATGTAGTGCAAATGCATGATTTTAAGTATTACAAAACTTGTCTTAGGGAGAGGGACTTTAATTACATTCAAAAAAATAAAGTAAGATAAATGAAAGTCTCTTGCTTCTAACTTGCAGCAAAGCCTTCTCGAGTAGAGTCCTCCAACTTGCTTACGACCACAATCACTTTCAGTCAATATGTCAAATTGCTCAAGGAAACACCAAATTCAAATTAAAAGATTCACAACTAAATATCATCTCAAGTATATCTCGCCTCAAGCATGCAAGAAAGATCTCGAATGATACCCAATAAATAATTACCACAACTTGGAGAAATTAATAACCTAACAATTATTCCAAATCAAACTCAAAAATGAATTTAAGACAACCACCCTAAAAGTATGACTACCAATTAGCTCTCACATAAGCAAATACAGAAATTACCAAATTGACATGCCAACAACTCGTATGCAATGTTTAGAACCAAGCTAACAACTCACAAAAATGGAACAATAAAAAATTAAGAAAATATCACTCAGACAAAATCTAAAACAATTGCATTCAAAATAAAACTGGAAGCAAGGGAAAAATGAAAAAAAAAATCCAAAAATTGTATAAATTGAAGAGACACATCCTACGGTTCTATCAAAGCAAGAATCATGAAAAAATGAGCCGTATAAATCAAATTAGAGACAAAAGATTGAACACTGCTGGAGATAGGGCAGCAGTGAACAGTCATATTGAAATCAAAACTAGGAGCAATCTAAACATGAAAATTTTTTGAAACTTGCACACATTGAATATATATGTCTTACGGTTCTAAGAAGATGATAATCATACAATTTAGAGCTATATAGCTCAAATTAGAGACAAAAGACTGAATACTACCAAAAAGCAGTAGTGTCAGTGTAACAGTGAACAACCATACTCAAATCGAAACTGGGAGCAAGGAGAAGGAATTTTTCCTTTGAAATTTTATGCATGAGAGGTATATATCTCCAAGTTCTAACGGGACAAAATTTACTCAAAACGTAGCTCATTAGCTCCAGCTAGAAATAAAAAAATGAGCACTGTCAGACCCAAAATGAACAATATAAATGCTTGTTTTCATTCTTTGATACAATGTGCAATTTGGCTTTCTAACAATGCAGAAAAATGATAGCAGCAAGGGACATGACAATCCAATTGATCTTTTTTCAAATAAACCAGAAAATGCAGGTCATGTGTGTTCAACAATTTAGACCAAACCAAATGCCAACGGAAACCATGATGACAGCTCAAGTCGATTTGCAACAATGTAACATTAAGGTTAGGTGACATGCATAATACCTACAAACTTATCAAACATGCCAATTCTTTAAGAGCATGAACGCACAAATCTCATTTCATTATTTTCCTTTCTTTAAGCTTGTCATGCATAAACTAAATCTATAGCAAATGCAAACGAACACACTCTCAAATAACTCAATATTCAGAGCTCCAACAAGTCCTAAAAAAGAAAGGCAACTAAGCAAACATACAACAGAACAACCATTAGTTCAGCATCAAAGCAAAAGGATAAACCATCCTTCATTTGTACTTAAAATAACATTTGATAACCCATGACAACCACCATAAAACATAATAACACAACCAAAGAATTAACATTCAACCCAATATAAGCCAAAGAAAATAAAATTTTCCAACCAGCCACGTGACCCAATGCGTATACAAATCAATCCCTTCTCTTTGTCAGAATTGCCAAGGTCAATTCATTAATCAAAAACCATATGAGGATGAGGCTTAAATTAAATGTCTTATACCTAAATATGGCAATCATTTGGACTCAAGCAAAAAATTTAATTTTACCCCAACAGTGTAACAACACAATAGTCAATGTCATAATAAAACCAAACAACCTCATGTGTCACAACGTACCTGAAGGTCGCTACAACGCGGATGGCGGACTTAAAGAAAAGAGACTAGTTTTTGAAAGAAAACTTGGAGTCACTACCAATTGTATTAAGAAAATGGGGAACAATTGGAAATCCCATTTTTAAATAAAAAAAAAACAACGGTTTTTAAACCAGAGAGGGTTCGGGAGTCTGTTTATGCGTGAGGAAGTTGTTAGGTACCCCACAGCATCCATCTAAAGACGGTTACCCTAAATTAATTATGTGAACATCAATATGGCCAAAATGTGTATTTTATTTACCTAAAAATAATAAATGTATTACAATAATATCTGACAAAAATAAGAACAAAGAATTTAAACGTGCAATGCATGATTTCTTTACTGAGACCTAAATCCTTCCATTCCTTCATCGCATAAAGCGACCGTCCAGGGTGCTGCTACATTCACCTAGGTTTGATAGAGAAAGGCATCCCGTATAGGACTGACTCACCCTACGTTTCCATGATAAGTGAAAGGATATGCGGATAGTAAGCGACACAGATATATTTATTATATGCAGTGTAAATGCTTGATTTTAAATATTACAAAACTTGTCTTAAAATCTAGGTCTTGAGAAATCTTAATTTACATCAAAAAATAAAAAATGAGATAAATAAAACATCATTCTTGCTCCAAGCTTGCAGCTAGGCATCTTCCGGTTGGGTCTTCCAATTTGCTCATACTCATAATTACCATGAGTTGTATCCAAAGATGCTCATGAATACACCAAAACACAAGTTAGGCAAGACTTAAAACTTTAAAAAGAAATATGCCTAAATGACCTACACATTTAATCTCCACATGCTTCAAAGGGAATAATCCAAAATATCAAAAAATGCATAATAAACCCTAAACACCCCTTAGAATAGTGCAAACAATGCATGAGAACTAAACCCAAAACAGGCCCCAACTAATATTCAATACAGAACCCAAACTAACCTATTAAATAGCCTCAAAAATAGTTAAAAAGCGTAGGTAATAAACCCTGAACGGCAGGTCGAATAGAACCTTAAACAATCGACAAAAAAAAAAAAGCAAAAATTATGAAAATTTCTTAAATTGAAGATATACATCTTATGGTTCCAAAGAGACAAGAAGCACATAAATTAGAGCTCTACAGCTCCAGAAAGAATCAAAAGACTACCTACTGTCAGAGAAAATCATCTAACTTGACAAAGCATAAAAACAGCAAAATTTGAATGTAAAATGGGAGCAAAGTAGAAATGAAAAAAATTTCAAATTACACACATGGAAGAAGTACATCTTACGGTTCTAATGAGATGAGAATCATGCAATTCGAAGTTGTATAACTCCAGAAAGAAATAAAAGATTACATGCTGCCAGAGAAAATCAACAGGCTTGACAGAGCAGAAAATAGCCAACTTTAAATGCAAATTGGGAACAGGGGAGACATGAAAAAAAATCTAAAAATTACATAAATTGAAGCCACACATCTTATGATTCTAATGAGACCAACATCACTTAATTTGGAGCCATGCAGCTCAGGAAACAAATCAAACACTGACTACTGCCAGAGCTGTGTGACAGCATCCGAGAATGAGACATACATGACTTTGTTTATATTTTGTGCCAAGGAAAATGTAACAACATCAAAGATCACAACAAGTAAAGTGGTGAAATGATGAGCCTAATCTATTTCTTACAACATATACCAACTGAGAGAGAGCATCCATGGAAGGATCAATATCTAAACACAATTATATTCCGAGTCAAAAAGAAAAGCATAAATTGAACCATGAAGGAAGGTTAACTATTATATGCCATAACAAATAGAACTTAACCCACTTCATCAAATATTTAGAAGTTAACTAAAGCAATCATTTTCCACCTTATCAAACATGAATTCAGCACATATTCTCAAACAAATGCATAAAGGAAAGAGCCAGTAAAAGCATTTTTTCAAAGATAAAACAGCAAACTCCCAAAATGGGTACAAACTCAAACAACAACCCTTAACAAAACTTCAAACCAGAAATATTGCCATAAAACGTATCTGAGTTAAGTGAACCAATCAATATGAAGAAAGTAGCTCAGGCAAAAACTTTTGAAGGCAAATAAGACAAGCACAAAGCATTAGCAAGACATTGAGGGGACATTAAATCAGCCACCAATAACAACAAACATGACAGACTTGCTTAAAGGAAGTCTACAAAAAGTAGAATCTAGGTTCTGCAGCCAACTAATCAGCATTCAAAATTGCAAATAAATGAAAATAAGCACCATGGGAGTTTGCCAATCTATTTTAGAAATGGGGATTAATCTCAGGAACTCAACACTGCTCTAAACACAAAGACAAAACTCAGAACACTTGAATGAGTAGAGAACAGATCTATACAAGAATCAAAACCCAACGGACAGGCCATCCTTAACAATAATCCACTACTTAGATCTTAAATGAAACACAATCCACAATGCAAATATATGAAAGATTCACAACTCTATGGCCAGAAAAAAAAAAAATCACCAGCAGAATAAACAACAACCAACCATATTTCTTTAACTTTCTAAAGAGATAAATTAACAAATAAAAAACAACAACCCCTAAGATTTTTGTAATTTTCCAATGAGATAAATTAACAAATAAGAAACAGCAACCCCCTCAACTAGCCATTCTACCTTGAGAAGAATCCATGCTCATATTGCCATATATGTTATTAAGAAAACAAAGTTTAAAGGGAGATACCTATACCGGTAGTCCTCTGTTTTCTCAGTTCTTTGGCAGCACCTAGACCTTCCTTTGCTATTCGGTTTCTGCTACCCTCCTCTGCTATTCAATTTCTGCTCTCCTTTCTTTTTGGTTCTGCTCCCTGTTTTCTCTCAAGAAAAACGGTTTATGCTCTTGCTTTGCTGAATGCTTTCTCTCCCCTTTCTCTTGTGCGTATAACTCCCTTGCTTAGATATTTTCCATTGCTCTTTTCCTATTTTGCCCTCCAATTGTTGCATACTCCTTTTTTCTTTTTTTTTTTAATTGCTTTATTTATTTATTTGCTTAATCATTTACATAAAAAGAAAGGATAATTCATGGCTTGGACAAATGGGGAGAGAAGGAAATCTATTCATTGCTCTCCTATTGGCTCATTTAGATACAATGATGCAAAAATTAATTAATCAAATTTATTTATATTTTTTATCTACTATTTAGAAAAATTAAAAAAATAAAAGATTAGCCAAATGAGCTTAAATAAAAATGGGCTAAGTGGACAAAAGATTGGGCTTAGGGCTTACTTAATCATAAAAGCCCAAACAACAAATAATAATAAAAAAAAATACTAATTAGAAATTAAGAATTTATCTCCCTCTTTTTTTTTTTATATATTTTTAAACCATGAAAAGACCTAGACAAAATATGGTGTCTACATCATGAATCGCACAAAAACCATCCCGAAGCTTGCAGTAAAATGAGCGCAAAGGCAGAATTTATTCTAGACCAAATGCATGCTCATGCGACAAAATAAAGGTCAAAACAGTCCATGAGATACACAAGGACAGGAGCTTGAGGCAGCAAGGTTTATATAGAACAAAATGCATGTTAATGCAACTAAAAGGAGGCTAATAGAACCCAATTCAATAGAAAATCCAGAGCAAAGCAGCAAGAGAGAATCCCTATCAACCATAGTCAATATTTTAAAATTAACGAAAATCAACTATACATAAAGCATTCAACCAA
Source organism: Cercis canadensis (assembly GCA_003255065.1). NCBI lineage: Eukaryota > Viridiplantae > Streptophyta > Magnoliopsida > Fabales > Fabaceae > Cercis > Cercis canadensis. The sequence goes on from QAOA01004507.1 coordinate 98,472, forward strand.
ATTCAAATTCATACAAGAACAAAACTTTTAACATCTCAGCCCTATTTCATTTTTTTCAAAATAGCATTTCACATGATATGCACAGAGGGTTAAACATTGAACATCTAACATCAAAAAAGGTAAAGACAAGCTTGTATAAATAGCACATACTAACAAATCTAACCTCACATGTCAGAGCAGAATTTCACAATCGTGAAAATAAAAAAAAAATACCAAGGCATTTCTTAACTGGGATGAGAAAGCATATAAGAAATTATCAAATTCAAAGTAAAAAAGGAGTGGATTCTTACCAGTGACTTAAAATTTAATATGGGTGTGAAGAAGCTGATGTGAGCTTCTCTACTTTATGAACGAAATGAGGTAGAAACAACAGCAATCAGTCAAAGCCTTCCTCAATTGATGCTCTTGATCACCCTCCTCGTTTCACTCTCAATTTCCCTCAATTTTTGCTTGCTCTGGTTCTCTCTTTCTCTACCCAAATTCTTCTCTCTCTATCTCAATTGCTTTCCTCCCTTTTCTCTCCTGCGTAGCTCCCCCTCTTCTTGCTTTACGTTGGGTCTCTTTCCCTCTTCACTCTTTGTCCTCTCTTCTTCCTCTCTTTCACGCTTCTCCTTTTCTTTCCATCGGTTTTTTTTTTCTTCACATTTATGCTATAGATATTTCCATCTTGCTTTTTTTTTTTTTTCCATTTCTTCCCATTTTGCCCTTTTTGCCTTTTAATCTCAACCACCCATCTCCATTGCTTTTTTTTAATTAGTCTTTTCTCTTTTTTCATTTTAGTTATTTACTAAATAGAAGATAATGTATGGATTTGGACCAATGAAGAGATGAGAAAATCCATTCCTTGCTTTCCTATTGGTGTTCTTAGATTTAGTGACACAAAAACCTATTTATAAAATTCTTTTCCTAATTTTGATTTATTTATTATTTGCAAAAAATTAATGATTGAAAAGTGGGTTAAATGAGCTTAGATAAAATAAGTGGGCTAGACTAAAAATGGACTAGGCCTAGGGTTTGCTTTATTACAAAAGCCCAAACAACAAAATAAAAATCACTAATTAGAAATTAAGAATATATCTCTTTTTTTAAAAAAAAAATTATACCATAAAAAAGACCTAGACAAAATACAGTGTCTACAAGGCTGAACTTTTGAGGCTAAGGTCCTCCATTTTTGTGCAAACTTTCGGAATGACTCATCCCCCCCCCCCCCTTTTTTTGCGTATTCTTCAATTGCTCTCTTGTGGAAGCAATATTATAGTTAAACTTTAAGAAGACATATGTCATATCTATCCAACTCCGTATCTTGGTATGGTCCATATTCATGAACCAATTATAAGCAGCACCAATTATACTTTTCGGGAAGAAATGAATCATCACCATCTCATCCTCCTTTATAACAGCCATTTTAGTAATGTATGATACTAAGTGAAACTTTAGATTACCAGTACCATCATACTTTTGAAACTCAGGAAGCTTAAAATCTATAGGGATTGACACATTTGGAATGAGTCGTAACTGTTTGATTCCCACAGCACCAAAAGAGCTAGTCCCTTCCATAGCTCGAATCCTTTATTCAAGGGTTAGCAACTTATTTTTTTGCTCAGACATTTGCTTCTCCTTCTCACGCCCCTCGTTTCCTTTCTCAAAATGCATGGTCAATGTTGGATTCTAGGCAGTAGAATTAGGGACATGATGAGTAATTGGGTGTGTATAGGTGAAAACACCACATTGGTTCTCATTTAGATTGAAGGCAGCTTCAATTGGATACGCAACTGAAATCAAAGGTGGTGGTAACATGGTGTATCAAGTGTCCGATGATTGGGTGATAGGTGGAATTACAACATTTGGATTAAATCCATGAATATAGGTAGAATAGGTGGAATTACAACATTTTGATCAAATCCATGCATATGGGTAGATGTATGAGCCATCATGTGTGGATGCATACCCCATATCGGAGTAAATTAGGAAGTTCAATAAATTGGCTCATTTGAGGGCAATGGTAAAAATGGAGCTATTTGAGAAATAAGAGAAATTGTAATGTTACTTGGACCTTCAGACACCCCGTTTAGCTTCAGACTTTCAGTAAGCAATTTCAATATGTCATCCATCCGACCCTTCATTCCGTCTAGCTGAGCCCCAAAATCTCTGCTTTGATCTTAAGTCCCTTCCATGATTGTAATGGTTATGGATCTTAATATGATTGACCTTTTGATTGAAATTTTTTTTATTGGGCTTAAGTTTCTTTGAATGACCAATTATGAATTATCTCTTCCCCCTGAGTATGCAAGAAAAAAAACAATACGATTATAAGAAGAAAAATACTAAAAACGAGTTCATTAATTGATGAATTGTTAGCATCGCTTTCGCAACTATGGTCACACAAAAAATTCCCCGTCTTCGCACAAGCATTCATCAAAGTGCCACTATTAATCTATTTTGTAAGAACATATAGCTCCATACAAAAATAGATTAACACGAATGAATTCCATAAAAGTATTCAACTCCTTATGAAAAACATTATACACAACAAGCAAAATAGTCTTGAAAACGACTTCATTCCTCTCATTAAAGTGAATTGGACACAAAATTTTCATGAGTCATAATGGAGCATTTGTTTAAATACATAACTCTTTACAAAATTATGAATTGTAATAATTCTACTATGTCCCAAATACATCATTCAACATTTCTTTACACTTCTTTAACAACTTCTTAAGTTCCTCAACAAATGACGAATATGGAGTTGAAGACATTTCCACAGCCGAGACTTGTTAGTGCAACATTTTTGTCCTTATTTGTAAATTTCTAACAAGTGAGTCATATTGTTGTCCCCAATAGACAACTATATCCCCTCTAAAAGCAACCTCCTTTCTCAGTTGGCCTAATTGGTATTGGTGGTCATTAATTTGCCAACCTAGTTTATTGCATTATCGGTCTTTGGCCTTTTTTCCTTCTTCTGCTTCAAGTTTTTGCCTTTTAGCCTCTTGAGCCTCTTCTTTCAAGTGAACTATGTGTTGGCCATGAATGTCTCGCCTTTTTTGTATTTCATCTTCCATAGAAGCAGCCCTATCTCCGTATGAAACCATCTTTCCCTTATCAATTTATCAACTACCTCTTTTTCTTCCATCGTCTTCATTTTCTGTAGTAGCATTGTATTCTCCTCTTTTAGTTTCTATTTCTCTTCTTTTGCTCTTGCCAAACTCTTTTCCATTTCCTAAAACTTCAACAATTCTCTTACTGATTGCTCTGTTTCAAAATCCTGAATACTATCTTTTGTCTGAGGTTGATAAGAGGAATGTCTTATCTCTGGGACTACCAAATTCTTTCCTTGTGACTAAAACCACAGCTTGAATTCTTTGTCGGTGTATTTTATCAGTGGGCTAAAATCCTCCTCACGAATAGTAAGGTGCTTCCAAGCCTGCCCAATTCTCATTATCTTACTGTCATTCTCTTTGTCTTTATATTCAAAACCTGTTTCAGAAAGCTCATTCTTTAGTGAAATGAACTGTTGACGACCAAATTGACGTAAAACGAAGAGAAAAGTATAAGCGATACATCCACGTGTCCCTATAAGGGGAACACAAGAAAAATCCCCACAACTTGTCAAGATGCCAAAACCCCCTACCCAAGGTATCTTCCAAAAGACGGTGTGCTCATTCATTTTATCAAATTCTTCTAGCCAACGTTGCCTAGTCCAGTCCTCTGAAAGCTTCAACATATGAAAATTCTCCAGGAGATTAGCTGTTCTGACATATCTTTTCATACAATCAAATATTCTCCTTAGTGCATGACAGAATAGCCACACATATAGCAATTGAAAGCAACATTTCAATTTTCCCTAGCTGCTTCTTCTGCTATGATTGAGAGACAGGAACGTGTTTGCCAAGATAGCTGGAACTGGATTTATTCCATTGCAGGTAACCTTTTGAAACACATCTATGGTGTCATGGCTAATTGCATCCTTGTAACTAGGAAAAAGAACCAATCCATATATAGTTAAGACTAACAGCTTGCACAACTTTTCCCATTTCTTTTGATTCACCAGAGTTAGCATATAATTCCACAAAGTACATGGGCCATGCATGGATTTCTCCTTCCTTTCCCATCTTCTCCTTTAGCAATTCTTCCTTGCTTACTCTAAAAAGATCGGCAATTGTCTCTTCAGCCACCTTATGCTTAGTATAGGTATACACTTGACTCTCATTAGTTAAAGGTATCCCCAACATGTGACTATACTTTTCTGGGGTTGGAGTTAAGTCTATATCCTTGAAAGTGAAGCATCGTTAAGATGAGTCCCAATAATTTACCATAGCAATGAGCATCAACTATTGTACTTTTATGCTTAGCAAACTCATGAGCTTAGGGTGATCTGTGTAAAGGGGGTCTCTTGCATACAGAGGCATCTTTTGAACAAATAGTCCGATTACAGCTACATCATTCACTTCAACAGTAACCTTTGATTTTTTTGGTAAATCACAATTATACCCTATTGGCAAACAATCTTTTTCTTTTGCCTTTTGTGTTTGGGCATCTCTCTTGAATGCTTTAGAAGGACTTGGGAATTTGGAAAACGAATTTGGAGTAGCCCTGCTAACAATTTATTGCTCAATATCACTCCCTTGGAAATCAATCAAAAAGAATTAAAAGCGGAATAAATCATTAGGGCAAAATGACTTAAGTAAAACCGAGGGAAAATATAAATAGCCAATAGAAAATAGGAGCTTCTCCCATTGTCCTAGGGAATTGGTAACCTTAAAGATTTGAATTTCTAGCTTAATAGAAAAGGTCTATCCTGAATAGGACGACGTCTATAGTCACTTTAATGTGCTTGGTTTGGTGATGGGTGCTGACATCTTGAAAGTCCAAGGTACTACAGACTACCTCCTCCAAAATGATGGAGATCTCACCCCTACTAACCAGGTTCACAAGGGGATGAACCCCTTTGCTTACCCAAATCAGGAAGGTGATCCACAATCTGAGCAGAAGCTTTCATGTAAATCGTCGAAGGATGAACCTCCAACAATAACACTAGGCTCCCTTCTAATCATAATCTAAAGGTGGCCCGGGTATAGAGCCAATGAGTAATGTGCAGGGTTATAGTGTTAGTGTATGGTGTGTGTGAGAGAAACATACAAACCTCATCCTACATCTACCCTATATTACCCAGATACAAGAAAAACACAAGAAATATGCAACAAAAACAAGCTATCTATGAATGCAAAAATAACATAACCGACAACAAAATATATCAAGAAAGCAAAACATAAAATAAAAGAAAATCTAAGGATAAAGAAAATACACAAGACCATATTAAGTTCGCACAATCGATTTCTTGGGCTTGACTCTCTAACTGTCCCCAGTGGTGTTGCCAAACTATCATAACGTATCTGAAGGTTGCTACGACATGAATGACAGACCTTGAAAAAGAGATTTAGTTTTCGAAAGAAAACATGGAATTGCCACCAATTGTATTAAAAAAACAGGGAACAATTAGAAAATCTTTTTTTTTTAAAAAAAAAAAAATGGTCTGCGAACCAAAGATGGTTCAGGAGTTAGTTTATGTGTGGGGAAGGTGTTAGACATATGATAATCACACTTTGTGTGTAGTAATTATCCCTAATTTCTAGCTTCTTAAATCTCTTTTAATGCTTAATTGAGTGGGTTTGGCCTTATTTCATAAGTTTGAGTTCATATTGGGCTTATTTGTTTTCTTCAACATTATTAGGGTTTTGATATTGTTTCTGTATTTCAAGTATATCTTTAGTTCTGAATGTCTAAATATTGTGAATCTTTCCTTGTAAGAAAGCTAAGAGGATTATCTACAACTTTAATTCAGACCTACAAGGCCAATTCGGACGTTCAGTGGATCAAATTTAACCCGGAAGCTAGAGCAGAGATGCTGCCACTGGATCCTGACCTGCATGCAGACATTGGGCCATAACTTGGGCTGTGGGTGTCGTATGATGTTGAAACCAATTCCATTGGAAAGCTGAGAAGTAGAGCTTCAATTATTATGAAGGCTGGTTCTCCAAATTATGTCATTTTCATGGTCTTATTTCCTGTCAAAACAGGCTGATTAGTCCAGAGACCTATTTAGACTTAAATGGGCCTAACTCCCTCATTTCAGACCCAATTAGGCCCAAGTTGGGGCCCATTTGAAGCTGAGGTCCAGAGTTTACGGGTAATTGGGTGTGAACTGAATTGAAGAAATTATAATAAGGGCAAAGAGGCAAACGTTTAAGGTATTCTATTCAGCACAGTTTTAGTTTTTCTAGGTTTCTCTCTAGTTTTCTGTAAGGTTTTGTCCCTCATGTTCATGGAAGGCTAATTACTCAAGTCAATCTAGGTTTAAGCTATTCTGATTATTAATTCCGAGATTATGCTTTGATTGTTATTCATTTAATGGTTAATCAAGTTCTTTCCATCCTCTGAAATATTCTGTTTGAATGGCTTAATTTTGGATTTGAATGTTCATGTGTTAATTGATTAATTGCATATGATAAAAGAGGAAATTAAAGATTAATCAATGCTTCTAAGCTTTTGGATGAATTGGTTAATCTTGAATTGGATTATGGACCTTAAGTTTATGTGCATTAATGGATGCTTAATTCATTAAACCTAATTAATTGAATTTTGGATGCTTATCCAATAGAGACCCTTAGATCACTTAGAGGTTTCTTGATGTGTTCTAAGGTCAAGAATTAGGTTAATGATTGAATGGATCTTTTATGATTAAGGACGAATTAAAATCAGAATTAGCATAACCTTGGATTGACTGTTTCTTTAATTCGGTTTACCCTTCTTAACTGCTTTCTGTTAATTAATTCTACAAACAAAACCCCTTGTTTAATTAAATTCCTGATTAGATTCCCTAACTAGAATAATCCTTAGCTTCGACTTGGTGTTACCCTATGCTGCAAGCATTGTTGGTGAATCGATTACAAATTATTAATTTGATTAGCCTTGACAGCTCATCAGCATCCTACAACACCTGTCTAAAAGACGGTTACCCGAAATTAAATGTGCGAATATAATATAGTTAAAATGTGTATTTTATTTATCCCAAAATAATAAATGTATTACAAGAATATCTAACAAAATTAAAGACAAAGAATTTAAACGTGCAATGCATGATTTCTCTATCGAGACCTAAATCTTTCTACCTTTTTCTCGCATAAAGCGCCCACCAGTGTGGGGATACCTTCACTTAGGTTGGATAAACAAAACTATTCCATAAAGGAATCAGACTCGATCTATCCTCCCATGATAAGTGAAGGGATCTGTAGATACTAGCGACACATATATATTTTTCATATGCAGTGCAAATGCATGATTTTAAGCATTACAATTCTTGTCTCAGGAAAGGGACTTTAATTACATTCGAATAAAGTAAAATAAAAATGAAATCTCTCGCTCCTAGCTTGTAGCAAAGCCTTCTCGAGCAAAGCCCTCCAACTTGCTCATGACTATAATCACCCTCAGTCATATGTAAAGTTACTGAAGGAAACACCAAATACAAGTTAAAAGATTCACAATTAAATATCATCATCTCAAGTATATCTCACCTCAAGCATACAAGAAGGATCCTGAATAACACACAATAAATAAGACCACAACTTGGAGAAATTAATAACCCAACAATTATTTCAAATTGAACTCAAAATGAATTTAAGACAACCGCCTAAGAATAAGACTACCAATCAACTCTCATGCAGGCAAATGCAGAAATTACCAAATTGACATGCGAACAGCTCATATGCAATGCTTAGAACCAAGCTAACAACTCACAAAAAGGCAACAATGGAAAATTAAGAAAATGTCACTCAGACGCAATCCAAAATAGCCACATTCAAATTAGAACTGAAAACAATGAAAAAATGCAAAAATTCTAAAAATTGGTCACATCAAAGACACAAGTCTTACGGTTCTAATAAACAAGAATTGTGCAATATGGAGCTATATAGCTCAAATTAGAGACAAGACTGAACACTGCCAGAGACATAATAGTAGTAACAGTGCAATAGTAAACAACCATATTCAAATCGAAACTAAGAGCAAAGTATGAATGAAAAAATTATGAAAATTGCACACATTGAAAGCATATGTCTTATGACTCTAACGAGACAAATAGTGCTAAATTATGAGTTCTGTAGCTCTAGAAAAATTAAAACTCTGAGTGTTGCCAGTGAGAAACTGACAACAACGAAAATGATTACATAAGTGCTTATTTCATGCCAAAACAAAGACTATTCCAATTTAAAATATCACCCCTAGCAAATAACACCCTTCTAAACAGCTCTCAAGGCATGAAAAAAGTAGACCAAATGCAGCCCAAGATATGTGCAGAATAGCCAAGAGAAGAGACATATCAATGGTCTAGAAAATTTGCTAGAACAGCCAAGCAAAAGGACCACGACAGCAGCACCATGCCTTGACATCTTGTTCATGGGCAATACCAAAATCAAAAAAACAAAACTCACAAGTTAAAAAAGACACTTAATTACAATTATGAATTCATTCAAGGTCATTGTTCTCAAATGAAAATTCAATAACTAGATAAGAACACAAACCCCACTTTCCTAAGAAATTGTCACAATTAAAATCAGACATGAACTTGGTAAAAGTGTGCATTAAGAAAGTTCATAATCGGTACTTGCTTACTTGACCAAAAATAACATCCAAGACACACTTAACCATAAATTTTCCTACAAATGCACAGCAAACCAGCAGTAAACCCATAAGCAGAAAATACACACAAAAAATGCAAAGTGAGCAGAAAACAAATTGACAACCAAATAATATAAAAAAGGGTACATAAAAGAAGTAAAATGAATGAGAAAATAAAAAAGAAAATGAACAAAAAATTTAAACCCCAAAATTGGATAATAGAGAATGCAAGAAACACACCTAGCAGAATGTAAAAATGAAAAGGAAAATAACCATACCAAAACAAATAACAAGACAAATAAAAGTGGAAAGTAGAATCAAATAGACAGAAAAATATCTAGCAAGAGATAATGAAAACAAAACATATATAGAAGCAATAAATCCATGGGAAAATAAGATAAATTAAAGAAATAAATTAGAACCAAAATAAAATAACCAAACATTAACACCCTCCTACCCATTACATCTCACTGAGCTTCCAAACAAGAAGGGTCATCAAAGGAGAAGGGTGAAACAAATGAGAGAAATGAGAAAAATCAAATAGAAGGATGGTAATCTTATACCAGATTGATGGAATCAAATGAAACTTTAAAGAAGGGTCATTCTTAACAAAGAAAAATAAGTGCACCATACTAAATATGCAAGAAGAAAGAAAAATGAATGGGTTGAAGCTAACATTTGTGAAAGAAAATTCTCCTTCTCTATTAAATTTTCTCCTTTCTCCCTTGTGCTTCTCTTCCTTCTTCACGCCAGCCTCTATTTCACATTTGGTTCCTTTTTCTCTTCTCCCCCTTTCTATCTCACGCACACTATCTATCTGCTTAGTTGGTTCTCGTTTCTTTCTCCTCTTCCTCTCACGCATACACCCACTCTTAGATATTTTTATTTTTCTTTCCACTTTTGCCCCTCTTAACTTGCTGCCTACTCCCTTTTTTCCTTTTGTAATTTCTTTTCTCTTTTTTTTTAGTTACTTATTTGCTAAATATGGATAATGTATAGCTCGGACTGATGGGGAGAGGAAGAAATCTATTCCTTGCTCTCCTATTGGTGTTCGTAGATCTAGTGACATAAAAATCCATTTATAAAATTCATTTTCTTATTTTTTTGATTTATTTATTATTTACAAAAATTTAATTATTGAAGAGTGGGTCAAATGGGCTTAGATAAAAAAAGAAAAAGAAAAAAAGGACTAAACTAACAATGGACTAGGCCTAGGGTTAACTTCATTACAAAAGCCCAAGTAACAAAATAAAAATCACTAATTAGAAATTAAGGATTTATCTTTTTTTTTTCAAAAATTTTTATACCATGAAAAATACCCAAATAAAATATGGTGTCTACAATGATATTTCCAGTGACATCAAATTCATAGGCTAAGTACCACTCAAAGCCACTTAACTGGGGGTAACGCTACCCCATATTTGATGACTGTAAGATAGCAATCACCTTAGAACAATTGATTATGTAAGATTGCCTCCGAATAGTGAACACATGCTAATTTTATTTTTTTTAAAAAAAGAGAAAACATGATGTACATAAATAATTTATAGGTGGTTCTAACATACTGGGGAGGTATACAGTACCTTCCTAATGTAACAAGATAATAATCGTTGATGAAAAGTATATTTAATCTTGACCGTTAAAAAATAAACAATCAAG
>QAOA01004507.1:108896-123187 GCA_003255065.1 Cercis canadensis
ATATATATATATATATATATATATATATATATATATATATATATATATATATATATGTAGTTTATTAGTATAACTTAGAGGTTTGGCATACCTTGCTGAGGTGGACAGCACCGCTAATGATAAAAGCGGGTCAAATGATATTAGCCATCAGAAAGAATCAAATGGAAAACTAAAGTTGGGTTTATTCAAATTAAAATTTTCACCCCTTAATTCGAATGAAATAAAGAAAAGCCCCTAGATTTAGTGGGCATGTGATATAAATTGGGTGAAAGGCAGTCGGATTCAGTCAGTTTTTCCCACTTATGTCAACTGATCGAATATGCTCGGGTGGGAAATTTCCATCCCGTCACTGACCATCACACAATGGGAATAGGTGCACGTAGGTCTAGATGGATTCAAGTGGGCTCGGACGGGTTAGACGACTTGGGCTTTTTTTTTTTTTCATCATCCTTTTGAAGTGGTTCTGGGCTTTGTATATCCTTGGTCCAATTGAAGTAATGAGCCCAAAAAAATCAAAATTAAGGTAGGCTTGGTAGAGAACAACCCATTTATGGAGGAGTTAGATAAGTATCAATTTTTTTTTTTAAGATAACCATTTGAAATTCTCTAGAAAAGATAAGTACATAGCATGATTCAAATAAGGATAAGAAATCCTCCAGAAAAGTTATGCAGAAAAAAAAAAAAAAAAGAANAAAAAAAAAAAGAAACCCAAAACACATACATACAAACAAACCCAAAAAAATCCTAAATCAACGAGAACTTGAGACTCAATTAACAAGAGAGGACATCGCTAGTCGTTATTCACTTATGAATTATGAGTTTTTGAAGGTTGAAACAAATGAAACCCACTGCGAAAAGGATTAACCCCTGCTAAAAAGTGATTAAGTATGGGGTCTTTTTGCTTAGATCTATAGTGGTAGTGGTGAAAAGTGAGGTGTTGCGACTGCGTAGATGGAAGATTAGAGATCTTCATAGGTGACGAACAATGTTGTTGTCTTGGCATTGTGGCTGCGAGAGTGAGCAGAGACCGGTGGCTATTCGTGAGTGGAATTCATGTTAGAAAAATGTATACTAGAAACAGTAAATAAATGGCTTTGAGGTGTGAATAATTATACTATCTTGAGTGTAATATTGCTTATTTATCAAAAGCAAGTTACCTCATGATACAACAAAGCCATCAAAAACTCTTAATGGAAAACGTGAATAATAATGCATTTAGGAGTTTCCTTTTATAGACTTGAAAAGGCACTTATGAACAAATATGGTTGATCAGTAATTAACAGGCACAATTGTATGTTGAAAATCGACACAACTGTCTATTCAATTTATTCATTAACCAAACAAACATAAATGTTTGTTTTAATGAAACTTTAATTTAATTAACTGCCTTCCGAACCAGGCTCAACCGACCTAACCCAATTACTAAAAACTGAACTCTAAAATATTTGTCCAATCAAAGACTATTAAATATCTTTGATTTTCCATGCAATTGGGCTAGCAATATAGGCCTCTCAAGCCCATACAACTAAAGTTACTCTTAGAAGGGTCTTGCCTGTTTATAAAGCCTTAAATCTTCTTTGTTTCAATAAATATGAAACTTGGTTTTACAAACAATGTTACAAACTATTCAACAATTCATGTGTGGGGTTGGGAAAGCAAGGTCAGATATGGTGAGTAGTCTCCCCTTGCAACGCATCATTTATGCCTAAAAATGCCTCTCTTTAATTAATCAGTCGGTTTCGGTTTGAACCAGTTTTTTTGAGATAAAACTGAACCTACTTGCTTAAACCGACTTTTGCAATCTTAGCCATCTGATCTAGCCTATACATAATCTAGAACTGTCTGATTTGCTTCTAGTTGGGCGGTTTAACTCGGGTATCACGGGTTATGAACACCCTTAATATCCACATGGGAAAGAAATGAAATAAAAAAATGACATTTTCTAGGCCCACAAAAAACGGAGGCTTGGTTTTACTAATGGGATGGGTGTGAGCTGTCAAGGAAGAAAGGGGGCTATGGGCTTGTTAAGGAGAGATGACATAGACATTACAATTTAGTCCTACTCTAATTATCATATAGATTCCTTGGTGTATAATGGGTTATAAAGAACTAGAGGATAACAAGTTTTAATGGTGAGGCTATTACGCACTTACGACAACTGGGTTGGCAAACACTTCAATCCCTTTGAGATTTGCTTCCTTTTAAGTGGCTAGTGGTGGGTGACTTCAATGAGATACTTAAGGGATATGAGTAGTGTAGTTCTTGGGAGCACCCTAAATGTCAAATGAGGTTATTTAGAGAGGTTGCCAATTTTTGTGAGCTTTAGGATCTCGGCATCATGGGACACAAGTTTACATGGTGTAATAGGAGGGGAGGTGAAGCTAATTGCCATGTAAGGTTAGATAGGGCAATGGCTGTAGACACCGTATTTTGTCCAAGAGTTGTTACGTGTTTTTCAAAAGAAAAAAATAGAAAAAAAATATTTTTAATTGGGAAATTTGATTTTTAAGGTCTTTAAGATCTCTTTTAGCTTTTGGATCAAAGTTTTGGTTTTTGGACATTGACTCACTTCATTTTAATATAAGTTAGGAAGTCTTTTGACAAATTTGATTTATTTTAAATATTTTGTTTGGACATAAAAATTATAATTTTTCGAGCTTTTAGTGATTTTGGGTCAAAACTCATGTTTTGAGCGTAGTCCATCATGCTAAAACCTTAGTTTTGAGGCCTTCAAACCTACCCAATTTTTTTATTTTTCTAATATTTTTGGTCCAAATAAATTATATATGTTGATTCGACTATTTAATTTGTTTGATTTTTAATTTGGGACCAATTGGATTAACTTAAGTTTAAGGTTGAGCTCTTTGGATTCATTTTGACCTAATTTGGCCCAATTAGCCCATTAAGATTTTTGTATTTTTATTATTAATAAAAAAATAATTTTTTTTAAAAAAAATCTGAAGGAAGTCATCTAGGGTTTAAAGAATTTTTTCAAGCATAAATGAAAAGATTTAGACTCAAAGAAGCTTCATGGAAGTTGCTTGTGCAAGAGAATCTTAGGAAAATTGCTAATGGGGCTTCTTAACCTTATTTTTGCATAAAAAAAATATAAATTAGAGGGGCTGAAATCTGTAATTCGGTTAGGGCATTTTGAGAAACAATTATTGAATTTTTCACATGCCAAGGCTAAAGGAAAGTGGGAGGAAAGTGCAAAAAGGGTATGAAATGATCAAACTACCTTCAACTTGCTCTTCAAGTTGAGATGGCTAATTGTATAAGAAAAAAGAGAGGAGAGAGCCTAAAGAATATGCTCTCAAGGTTAAAATAGGAAGGAAGAGAGAGAACTTGAAAAAATATATCAAAGAGAGGAAAGTTTAGAGAAAAGTTGAGAGTTCTTGATATTCTTTGAGGGAAAAATAAGAAACCCAAAGTGGTTTAAGTTTCTTGGAGTTCGGTTCTACACCCTTGAACAAGGAATATGAGTTTTCTTGAAGAACACTAGATAACCTTCAATCTTCTCTTGATTTTTTGCCATTCTCTTATGGGTTTTTGTTTGAATCATATGAAATGTATGTTTTTTTTTTTTGTTTCTCTCTTGAATGCCTCTGTTTCATTTTAATTCCATGAGCTTCATTTTAATTTTTGTTGTTTTTCTTCTCTCTTGAATATCCTCTTGATATTTTAGTTTAGAGAAATTATGTTCAGTTTCTATTTGAGTATGGTTGAGTACTTCATTTGTTGTTGTTTTGCTTGTTTTTACTATATGACATGATTTTTTTTAGGGTTGATCTTTTTTTTTTTCTAGCATGGTCTTGGTTGATGGTATTGTAGGTTTTACATACTTGCTGTCATATTATTGTTTTGGTACCATTTGTTATGTCTTGTTGGAGTGACCATAATTTTTGTGAATTTCTTTTTGAGTATTTTTTTTTTTGTCTTTGTTTTCTTGAATGTGTTTTAGGGTTTTTAATTAAAAATTAAAATGATGTTTGACCTTTCTTAAAAATTTTGTATTTTGATCTTAATTTCTTAACTTTTGTCATGTTTAAAATCAAATTGGTCAATTGGGATGGTAATTATCAAATTTGGTTTTTAAATGGTCATTCTCGGACCTGTTAATCCAACACTAGTAGTGGTCGGTCTTTTGACCATAACTTCAGTTTTACAACCACAAATGACATGGCTCTTGTCTTGTTAGAACCCTAAGATGTGTATATTGTATTTCTATAAATTTTTTATTTTTTTCATGTCTCATTTTCTCCCAGTTTTAATTTGAAAATAGTTATTTTAACTGTACTATGAAATTGTTAGTTGATTCTAGCAGTATTCTTTTTTTTTGCCATAACTTAAGTTAAAGAGCTCATTTTTGTATGATTTTTGATTATTTAGAACTATAAGATGTTTTTCTATGTCATGGAAAATTTTGGGGTAAAATTACATTGGCATGCATTCTCAAATTTCATTACAAGTTTTTCCTATTTTATGTTTTGTTTTTTGTATTTGCTGTTTTATTTTTCTTTATTTTGCTTTGTGTTTATTTGTTGTCCTTTCTTCTTTTTTAGAACCATTAATTATGAGTGTATGTTGATTGCTCTGTTTAACTAAATGTTGTTATCTTACTTTGCATGTCATTTTCATGATTTTATTTTGACTCTTAATGATTGCNCATGCATTCTCAAATTTCATTACAAGTTTTTCCTATTTTATGTTTTGTTTTTTTGTATTTGCTGTTTTATTTTTCTTTATTTTGCTTTGTGTTTATTTGTTGTCCTTTCTTCTTTTTTAGAACCATTAATTATGAGTGTATGTTGATTGCTCTGTTTAACTAAATGTTGTTATCTTACTTTGCATGTCATTTTCATGATTTTATTTTGACTCTTAATGATTGCCACATGTGCTTTAGTATTGTATACATTTTCATTATAAGCTGACATGTTACTTGTTTTATCTTGTCATTTATTGTGATGTGTTGTGTCTCCTCAATTGCTTATGCATATATGACTTTTAATTTCTTATTTTGAGCTAACTAATATGTGTTCCATGTGAGAGAGAGTCACAATCCTTAGGCCATTAGCAAAATCCTAAGGTGATTCGGAGGTTCAGAGAGCTTTTGTTTATTTTGATTACATTTTTTTAATTATGTACTCCTTCCATTGTACAAGGAAAAGTATTGTAATGATTAAAATCATGCATGTGCACTGCATATAAAAAAATATATCTGTGTCGTATAGTATCTGCATGCCCTTCACTTATCATGGAAAGATATGGTGAGTTAGTCCTATATGGGATGTCTTTCTCTATCCGACCTTGGTGAAGGTAGCGTCATTCTGGACGATCGCTTTATATGATGAAAGGGTAAAAGAATTTAAGTTTCGGTAGAGAAATCATACATTGCACGTTTAAATTTTATGTTTTTACTTTTGTTAGATATTCCTATAAATATATTTATTATTTTTGAGTAAATAAATAAAACACACACTTTGGTCATATTGATGTTCACACAATTAATTTAGGGTAACCATTTTTAGAAGGATACTGCAGGGTGCCTAACACATTTCCCACACATAAACAAACTCCCGAACCGTCTCTAGTTCGCAGACCGTTTTTTTTAATTAAAAAGGGGTTTTCCAATTGTTCCTTATTTTCTTAATACAATTGGTTATGACTCCAAGTTTTCTTCCGAAAACTAATCTTTTTCTTTAAGTCCATCATCCACATTGTAGTGACTTTCGAGTATGTTGTGACAGTTTGACAACTCCGCTGGGGAGAGTTAAAGAGTCAAGCCTAAAAAAATCGATTGTGTGAACTTAATATGGCCTTGTGTATTTTCTTTACCCTTAAAATTACTTTTATTTTTTCTTTTCTTCTTTGCTAATAAATTCTGTTTTTTGGTTATGTTATTTATTTATTTTTATATTTGTAGATAGCTTATTATTGTTGCATATCTTTTATATTTTCTTGCAATTGGATAGTTTATGGTAGATATAGGATGAGGTTTGTACACTGTGCAATAACACTGTAACCCTGTACACTACTCATCAACTATGTACCCGGGCCACAGTAAACCTAGGATTAGAAGGGAGCCTAGCATTATTACCAGGAGGTTTATCAATCGGTGGTTTACATGAAAGCTTCTGCTCAGATTACGGATCATTTTGCTGATTTGGATAAGCAGAGAGGTTATCCCATTATGAACCAGGTTAGTAGAGTTTGATCTCCATCATTTTGGTGGGAACAATTTGTAGTACCTTAGACTTTCAGGATATTAGCACCTATCGCCAAACTATGCACTTAATTTGATAGTAGATGCTTGCCTTTATATGGTAGACCTTGACCATTAGGTTAGCAATCCTAAGCTTAAAGCTGGTCCATTCATAACACATCAGTGGAGCATTTCTTTTTGTTATTTCTCTAATTGTTTTCCTACATTAAAGTAAGAGGTATGATGCCTCGCTTTTTTTTCAAAATAAATCAAGTATTCATTTTTTATTTTCTTATTTACATTTTTAACTTTCTATTTTCCAAATAAAGAAGAGAATGTGGAAGCATTGTTCTTTTTTTTTTTTAATTTGTCATGTCAAAGTCAGTCATATGCATTTGCGCATCATTTCAACTCATGTGCATCATTTTTTAAATAAAGGTCAATAGCTTTCTTCATTCGTCAATATAGAAAAAGTCATGTTTTTGTACATTTTTTTTTCTTGTCAAAGCACAAAAGATTTTGTCGTGTTCACTTGAAAAAAAAAATCAAAAATCAAAAGTCATGCATTTTTTTTGTCCATGCTCTAAATCTCATTTTTTTTCACGTTCATTATTTGTAGTTCTCATTGAAAAGTTTTGAACATAGCTTGCTCTAAGAAAAATAAGCTCAATCAAAAGTACTCATGTAAGAGGTCAATCGTACTCAAGTCGAGAACAATGGCAATCATGGAACTTGAGAATTCAGAGCAAGATAAGGACTTGAGAGTTGAAATGACAAATGTAAAAGCTCAACTAAGTCAATTGCTACGAGCATTTAATGAAAGTTTGAAGCTGAAAGGAATATCTGAAGGTCCGAGTAATGCTGCAGATTCTCCAATTTCCCAAGTGACTCCTCTTTTGGCATTGCCTTCGAACCTCACAATTTCTTCAAATTTCCCTGCTGACCCTATTTAGGGAATGTCTCTACATTTGATAATGCCTTCAACTACTCTATTCCCTCATATCCTTGGATTGGCTCCAAACCAAGTTTTTCCTCCTTTTATACCACAATCATACATCTCATACACTTTACCCCAACCATCTTTGTTTACCTCGATTGAGGTTTCAATGAGGATTTCATTTAATTCAAATGAGAATCAAGGTGGTGTTTACATATACATACACACATCTCATCACCCACTACATTTTTCACTTTAACCCTCAAGAACGCTCAGTGGCAATCCCCCTTGAGGAAGGAGAAAGAGGGGCAGGAAAAAGAGAATATGAGAGTTGAACTTAAGGAGAAGAGACAATACTCTTTAGAAGAACAACTGCGTACCATGCAAGGTGTAGGGTCATCTGAGTCCATCGATTTAGAGCAGTTATGTCTTGCTATGGATGTCATTATCCCAAAGGACTTTAAGATGCATGATTTAGCAAAGTATGATGGGACTTCTGACTCTTATCTTCATTTGCTAGCCTACTACACCAAGATGTTTGTATAGTCTAGAGATGAGAAATTTCTTGTCTATTTCTTCTCTAAAAGCTTGCAAAGGCCTGCTTTAGATTAATATCCCTAATTGGATAAGTCCAAGACCCAGAATTGGAAGACATTGGCTAAAACTTTTATGAGGCAATACGAGTTCAATAGGGATAATGCACTTACTAGAGAGCAACTAAGGAGTACACATAAAAGGGTTGGAGAGACCTTCAAAGAATATGCTAAAAAATGCATAGTGTTAGTTGCTTAAGTTCAACCGTCATTAAATGAAATTGAAATGGGTACTTACTTTATCAATACCCTGGAGTCACCATATTATGGGATAATGATTGGGAACTTTTCTAATGACTTTACTGATTTGATTAAGATTGGAGAGATAATCGAATTGGGTATCAAAAAAGTGAAGCTGCAAGTGGCTCATTCTGAGGGAAATGGCTCTAGCCAGAAGAAAGGAAGTTTTTAAAAGAAAAAGAAAGGTGAAGTGAATTGGGTCCAGGCACCAGGGGCATTACCATATCTCCACCCATGAGGTCCATATTACTCTCCAATGCCCACTTACCCTCCTCCTTACGTAGTCAATATAATCTCACCATCATTTTCACAACACCCACAAAATCCTCTACAAGTCTATCCTTTTTATCAAACCCCGGATTAAGGATATCCTACTCCTCAAGTAGCTTTTACAAGGCACAATCATGGTCAACCTAGGCCTCCTAGTAATCAAGAACCCTTTCCCAATCTTCTCATAACCAAAGTTGAGTTGTTCAAACAACTACGTGATGCAAATGTATTAGCCTCTTGGCCTACGGCTCCCCTTCAATCTCATTTTCCTCATTGGTACAATCCAAACTTCAAGTGTGAATATCATAGGGGAGCTATTGGGTTTTCAATTGAAGATTACCCTACTTTTAAGAGTAACGTGATTTACCTGATTAAGCAAAGGGTGATCAAAGTTGAGGAAATTGTGGTTGCGCCCAATGTAGTTACAAACTCATTGTCAAATCATAGGGCTCAAGGTTGAGAAGATCTCAGTGGAGATTGAATGGTGATTCAGGAAGGATGTTAATCAAGCTTGCCTTTATGTTGCTTTAAGTAATTTCTCTTGATGTTCAGTGTTTGTCTTGTCAGTTTTCTCTTTTTAGTCGAAGTCTAAGGCTAATAGAGTTTACTTAGTGTTTGGACCTTATGTTATTTTGTTTTAATTAATGAGATGATCATGTATTTTGCTTTATTGCCTTCATTATTCTTGCTCTTGTTCTTTTGAAATAATTCAAAAAAAAAAAAATTCATGAATCTCCCTTTTGAGAAATTGTGATTAACATAAAGATGATAAATTTGAGAGTGATGCAAATTTAAGACCCCATAAGAAAAATGGTTTTCAAGCAAATTTTGAGCTCCATAAACAAACTTTTCCAATGATAAGAGGCATTATGTGTTCTCCCAAATATTGAGGAGTGTCCTTAGTTATCCTTTTCAGCTTTAAGAAGTAGATAATTTCTTAATTCCCTAATTTGTGAACTCCCTTTGAAAGGGTAGAACTCCAATAAGCGGCACTTTGACCGAATAAATGTAAAAAGGAAACTTAAATACAGAAATGGGGTAGTCAGAAACTTTAATTTGTAAATAATGCAATTTGAAAAAAATTGAAAATTAAAAAAAAAAAAACATTTCGTCAGATGCAGGGCCCACAAGACGCGTCGTGGGGCCTGCAGCGCCTGCTGACTGGACGCGTCGTGGGACCCACGGAGCGTTTCTTCTTGTCATACATGTCAGACCTTGCGTGTTTGTCCACTGAAGCTGAACCCTGGTCTTGGTCTCTCCCTTTGGTCTCTGTCTCTCCCAGGTGTTGTGGAAAGGATAAGCGGAACCAGAGAAAGTTCTATTTTCTTCGTTATTTGTTTTTTTTTTTTATAATTTTAACAAGTTTTTTTGTGGGATTTCCACACTTCAAAAAGCGGGAAACAAAATCCAGTGGCGTTATAACCAAGAGAAAGGTGGGTTGAGAGCATGACACGTGGTACTCCTCCTTGCAAAGCAGATATACTCCTGCTCTAGTGCGGTAAAGTGCATAATTGTTTTATGGCCAGGAAAATTTGTATCGCCCCCGGTAAAGTGCATAATTGCAATGTGTACCCCATTTCAAGAAGAGACACGCCTCCAGTCAACAGGCGCCACAGGCCCCACGACGCATCCTGTGGGCCCCACGTCTGACGAAATATTTTTTTTTTAATTTTCAATTTTTTTCAAACTGCATTATTTACGTATTAAAGTTTCTGACTACCCCATTTCCGTATTTAAGTTTCCTTTTTTGCATTTATTCGGTCAAAGTGCCCCAATAAGCTTTCATAACAACATTCAAATACCAAAAATGATGATTTCATTTCCTCTATCCAAACACTTCATATCTATTGTAAGCCCTTTGAGTTTTAAATTTTCCTTCATACTTGATGAGAATTATACCCGAGGTACAATGAGAATCAACTTGCAAAAGTCGTCTTCAAAATCTTCATGGACTTGCCAAAAAAAAAAAGTGAAAATACAAAGGAAATGCAAAAGAGAGGAAAACTCTCCAAAAGAACTCTTCGAGAGGGAAGAAAACCCTTTTTCCAAACAAGAGAGACAAATATATATAGAAAAAAAAGGAATAAGCAGAAATATTCTCTCCAAATGGTTGAGAAAGAAGAAATACAGTCCATATGATAAAAATGAAAATTAGAATACTACAAGTTGTGAAAAACAAGATTCTCATTGTTGTCGCAACATTAAATGTTTGAGCTTTTACATCCTTTCTTTCATTAGTCATATCTTACATCCCTAAAACCTCATTACAACCATTGTGCATCCTCTTGGTAAATGAATGTTGGCATAAAAATAAAAGCCTATTAGATTTGGGCATTGAAGAAAAATGGAGAAATGAGGTAAGGGAAAAAAAATAAAATTTTGAGCCTTTATCCTTTCATTCCAAACAAAAGAAAAAATTTTCATCTTAAGACCTCATTATGAGCTTTTAAAAGACCTCCTTGAAGATTAGTTTGCTTGAACCATAAACTGGGGCAAAATTTTTCATGAAAAATTTTGGTTTTTAAAGAAAAAATTAATTGAGGTCAAGCCTGACTCAAAAAAAAAATATCGTTTGTGTCATTTGCAACCCTCAAAAAGAATATTTTAGAATTCTCACACTAAGGCAAATTTTTCATTCTTCAAATTTGCAAGTAGTCATAAGCATTGAAATAAGGGCTCTATGTCCTAACTTTTGCCTCTATGATTCTCCCCAATGCCTGACACTAGGGTAAATTTTGGTTACCCAAAATTCATTTCTTGCATAATTTTATCCTTGTCAAGTTTATTTGCATAAATCAAATTTGCATAAGCCTTGTCTCATCTCAATCATTTCTTCACCATTATGTCATTTCTTGGATACAAAACTCATTTCATTAATTTTTCTGTAAATAAAATAAGAATGGTTCTTATTGATTTGACATGACAAGCATTAAGAATTGAAGAATTGGCTTACAGCAATACCATGATCTTTGCAATGGATTAACATTGATGAAAATCCATGCATGAAGTAGTCCTTTGGACTTGACCTAAACTGGGGAAAATTTTGATTGAGCAAGCAGCTTGCAATTTTTAGATTCAATGTCCTTAATTTGAACATGGATCCGATCCATCATTATATTCCTTCGCATTTTTGCGCTTTAACACATTTTTTAACTTTTTATAACATTTTTGGGCCTTGACCCGCCATCTTAGTGTCATTTTAAACATTTGTCATTCACATCATTTCCTTGCATATCATGCATATTGGTTTTTAAATTTTTGCCAATTCCCAGGCTTGAATCTTGGTTTTAAATTTTCTGTCAATTCCCAGGCTCGAATCTTGATTTTAAAGTTTTTGCCAATTCTCAGGCTCAAACCCTAATTTCAAATTTCATCCTAATTCTTATACTCAAACCTTGGTTTTAAATTTTGTGTCAATTCCCAGCTCGAATCCTGGTTTCAAAGTTTTTGTTAATTCCCAAACTCGAATCCTTGTTTTAAATTTCTTGCCAAAGCCCAAGCTCAAAACCTAGTTTCAAATTTCATCCTAATTCCTAGGTTGTAACCCTGGTTTTAAATTTTGTGCCAATTCCCAAGCTCAAATCCTGATTTTAAAGTTCTTGCCAATTTCCAGGCTCGAATTCTGATTTAAATTTCTTGTCAAAGCCCAAGCTCGAACATTGGTTTTAAATTTCTTGCCAATTCTTAGGCTTGAACCCTAGTTTTAAATTTTGTGCCCATTCCCAAGTTCGAATCCTAGTTTTAAATTTCTTGCCAAAACCTAGGCTTAATCCATGATTTTAAATTTCATGTCATTTCCCAAGCTCAAATCCTGATTTTAAATTTCGTGTCAATTCCGAAGCTCGAATCCTGATTTTAAATTTTCTACCAATTCCCAAGCTTGAATCCTGGTTTTAAATTTCTTGCATATTCCTAGGTTCGAATCCTAGTTTTAAATTTCTTGCCAGTTCTTAGGCTCGAATCTTGGTTTTTAAATTTTTTGCTAATTCCTAGGCTTAAATCCTGGTTTTAAATTTTTTGCTAATTTCTATGCTTGAATCTTAGTTTTTAAATTTCTCGCTAGTTCTCAAGCTCAAATTCTGATTTTAAATTTTCTGTCAATTCTCAGTCACGAATCATAGTTATAAATTTCTTTATCCATTTCTAGACTCAAATCCTAGTTTTTTGGATCGAATCTTGGTCTTTGTGGATTTAGTTATCTTTCGCATCATGAGTCACCTTGATTGTTAACAATTTTCTTTACCTTTATTTGAGACAAAATATTTCCTACGTGAGGAGTTGAAAGCATTCATTTTTCACGTCCTTCAAATAACAAACATGTAAAAAAGGATAAACTGTAGACACTGTATTTTGTCTAGAAGTTGTTACACGTTTTTCAAAAAAATAGAAAAAATTATTTTTAATTGAAAATTTTGATTTTTAAAGTCTTTAAGGCCTCTGATGCGTTCGCGTACTCGAAGGATCGAAACAAAGTGTTTGGATACCAAACTGTGGGATGACCTTGGTTATCGCAATAGGGTGAACCCTTAACAAGGAAGGATCCTTGGTAAGTTCAAGTTCAAGTTCTTTGCCCAAGAACAACAGGGAAGCTCTCAATCCAGAGAAACTCAATAATTCAGAAACTGAATAATATTAATCTCAAAAACTGTTTTGCAAAAGTATACACGAATTCCTTATATAGGCAATTCGGCTAGGAGGCTACAAGCTATGATGGATCCTCTAAGAAAGTTAATAAAACCCTAATACCCAGTTTGGCCCATAGACATAAAGGCCCAACATATTAAAAATGAATTTAAAACTAATTAAATGTTTTGGCCCATAAACATAAAGGCCCAAAAATAAAACTAATTAAATTAAACATAATTTTTGGCCTGCTCCAAACTTGGGCTCCAAGCTGGCCCATGTGCACCTTCTACAAGAGACAGATAAGTGATCCATCTCAACTCTGAACTTGGCCCAGCTGCTCTTTCTTTGGTCTGCACCTCTTGGACTAGGCTCAACAATGCCTCTCTCACTCGCTTAGCTCTGCTTCTAGTCATCGGGCCTCCAACTCCAAGCAAGGGATCATGAACACTCCTAGGGTTAGGGCATGTAGCAAGCTGATTCGCATCATTCCCTCCCTCCTCGGAAGGATTCGTCCTCGAATCTGAATCGTCACCTACATCAAACAAGGTTAAGTCAGCAACATTAAAAGTAGCACTAACATTGCCATACTCACCAGGAAGATTGATTTTGTAGGCATTGTCATTAATCCGCTCAAGGACCTCAAACGGCCCATCTCCTCGAGGGTGCAACTTTGATTTCCATTTGGTAAGAAACCGTCCTTTCCTAAGGTGTACCCAAACCCAATCACCTGGTTCGAATATAACCTTAGTTCGGCCCTTGTTGGCTTGCCTAGCATATTGCTCATTCTTCTTCTCAATATTAGCCCGAACCTTGGAATGCAAGTCTCTAACAAAATCTGCCTTGTGCTTACCATCAAGATTAGCAAACTCATTAGTAGGCAAAGGTAAAATATCCAAGGGAGTTAAAGGATTAAATCCATAAACAATCTCAAAAGGGGAATAAGAAGTAGTAGAGTGTACAGTGCGATTATAAGCAAACTCAACATGCGGCAAAGATTGTTCCCAACGCTTAAGATTCTTTTGCATAATAGCACGCAATAGAGTAACAAGTGTTCTATTAACAACCTCAGTTTGCCCATTTGTCTGAGGATGTGCAACCGTAGAAAATAGAAGCTTAGTCCCCAATCGACCCCATAGGGTTCGCCAAAAGTGACTTAGGAACTTCACATCTCTATCACTCACTATTGTTCTAGGTAAACCATGCAAGCACACTATTTCTTTAAAGAACAAGTCAGCAATATGTGTTGCATCATTAGTTTTAGCACAAGCAATAAAGTGAGTCATCTTGATAAACCTATTAACAACCACAAAGATACTATCTTTCCCACTTGGTGACCTTGGCAGCCCTAGTACAAAATCCATAGAAATATCAATCCAAGGCTGACTAGGTATAGGCAATGGTGTATAAAGTCCATGTGGCATAA
>QAOA01004507.1:124778-163110 GCA_003255065.1 Cercis canadensis
GAACGTCTCAATGAACTCTAACCATTTGGCATGTCTCTTATTTAACTTACCTTGGGATTTCAAATACTTCAAGCTCTCATGATCCGAATGAATGATGAATTCCCGAGGCCATAGATAGTGCTGCCACGTTTGGAGAGTCCTCACTTGAGCATAAAGCTCTTTGTCATAAGTGGGATAATTTAATGCTGCCCCATTAAGCTTCTCACTGAAATATGCAATAGGCATGGAATCCTGCATCAAAACAGCCCCTATTCCAATACCTGAAGCATCACATTCAATCTCAAAAGCTCTGTCAAAGTTAGGCAAACATAAAAGAGGAGCACTAGTTAAATTTTCCTTTAAAGTGGTAAATGCCCTCTCTTGTTCCTCGCCCCACTTAAAGCTCACATTTTTCTTAACTAGTTCATTTAAGGGTGCGGCTATGGTGCTGAAATTATTTACAAACCGCCTATAAAAACTAGCTAAGCCATGAAAAGATCTTACCTCATTCGCATTCTTAGGTGTAGGCCAATCTCGGATTTCCTTAACCTTCTCCTCATCTATGCTAATACCCTTAGAACTTATAACAAACCCAAGAAATATAACAGAATCGGAACAAAATGCACACTTCTTGAAATTAGCATATAATTTATGTTCTCTCAAAGCAATAAAAACATCATGCAAGTGTGACACATGATCATTTAGGGTTTTGCTATAAACTAGGATATCATCCAAATAAACCACCACAAATTTTCCAATAAAGGCACGCAAAATATGGTTCATTAGTCTCATGAAAGTGCTAGGTGCATTAGTTAAACCGAAAGGCATTACTAACCACTGATACAAACCATATTTTGTTTTAAGGGCAGTTTTTCACTCATCGCCTTCTTTCATGCGAATTTGGTAGTATCCATTCTTTAAATCTATCTTAGAAAAGACACTAGAACCATACAACTCATCAAGCATGTCATCTAATCTAGGGATAGGATGTCTATACTTAACCGTGATTTGGTTGATGGCTCGGCAATCCACACACATGCGCCATGTCCCGTCTTTCTTTGGCACCAAGATAACTGGAACTGAACATGGGCTTAGACTTTCTTTCACGAATCCCTTTTGTACTAACTCATCCACTTGCCTTTGAATTTCCTTTGTCTCGTCAGGATTAGCTTGATAGGCTGGTTTATTAGGGATAGTCGATCTAGGAACAAAGTCAATCTGGTGCTCTATGCCCCTCAAGGGAGGCAAACCATGTGGTATCTCTTCAGGGAAAATATCAGCAAATTCCTGCATCAAAGAAACAACCATACTAGGCAAAGAAGGGTTAATAGAGTTAGTAAAATAAATATCCTTGTACATAAGTACAAGAAGGGTTGGCTTAGACAATAGAACACTCTTGACCTCACTTTTTTGTGCAAAAGCACTCACTTTTTGTCTTCTCTCACTCTTTTTGTCCGTACTTTTTTCTTTTTCTCTCTCAGCCTCTTTTTCTTTGGCTGCTTTTTCTTCTCTCTCTTTACATTCTTTTGTAATCTTTGCTTGATCCGCATATGCAAGAGCAGGTTTTAAAGGTTTCAACAAAGTAGCCTTGTTATTCTTGTAGACAGTGTAAGTGTTGTTGTATCCGTCATACTTTACTCGTCTATCAAACTGCCATGGTCGCCCCAATAAGATGTGACAAGCATGCATGGGCACCACATTACACAACATTTCATCTTTAAAAGTACTAAAAGAAAATGCAATCTGAACCTGCTTTACCCATAAATCTCCTCTATCATTCAACCACCGTAGCCTATAAGGCGTGGGGTGTGGAATAGTAAGTAAACCCAACTTCTCTACTGCCAAGGTACTAGCAACATTAGTACAAGACCCACTATCAATAATTACGCTACATACCTTGTCTCCCACCAAGCATCGATTTTGAAAGATATGCTCTCTATGTTCTTCTATGTCATCTTCCCTCGGTTGCATGTTGAGCACACGCCTAGACACCATCAAATACTGATCTGGAAGAGAGTCATCAATACCCTCCACGCCACTAGCATCTTCCAAGGGTGGCATGCCTTCACAACCAGGTGTAACAGGAGATTCCTCCTCACTATCATACTCCCCAGTAGCAAGCATAACAACTTTCCTTCTATTGGGACATTCAGAAGATATATGTCCACGCCCTTGACACCTGTAGCATTTGATGTCACGTGACTTAGAAGAAGAGTTATATTCTGTTTTACCTTGGGAAATAAGAGTAGAACCCGTAGGCCTTGGTCTTGTGTCTTCTCTTGGCTTTGGAGTTGTGTAAGGATTATCCTTCCAATTTGATTTCCAGTTTGAAGTTCTGGAAGGCACACCGAATCTAGAAGCTGCTCTAGCCTTCAACTGTCGCTCTACATGCTCGGCTTTATGCACCAAGTCCCCCATCTCTACATAGTGACTCATCTCCACCACTTCAGCAATCTCTCGCTTCAAGCCACTAATAAACCGTGCCATGGTTGCCTCACGGTTCTCATCAATACTAGCCCTCATCATGGCTATCTCCATCTCACTGTTGTACTCAGCCACACTCATAGATCCTTGTTTCAAATCTTGCAATTTCTTGAAACAATCTCTATAGTAATGTCTAGGTACAAACCGTTTCCTCATCACGGCTCTCATATCGGCCCATGATCGAATAGGTCTCTCACCATCTCTACGTCTGTTAATCACTAGTTGATCCCACCAAATACTAGCATAATCAGTGAATTCAACTATTGCCAGCTTCACTTTCTTTTCTTCAGAGTATTCATGGCACTCAAAAATATGTTTCACTTTTCTCTCCCAATCTAGGTAAAGTTCAGGATCACTTTTACCTTGAAAGGTAGGAATTCTCATTTTTATACTCCCTAGGTTATTATCACGATGAGGGGCTTCCCTCCTCTCTCTTCTGGTCTCGGTTTCAACCTCAGAATAGTCTTCTTCCTCTTCCTCAGAATACCGAAAAGGTCTAGTTGTTTTAGTTTTTGTCTTAGGTGAAACTAGGTTTTCTAACCTCTCTAATCTGTCCTCAGTACCCATTCGTAATGCTGCAATTTGGTCCTGAATTGCGTTCATATATGCATCCATATGACTTTTGGTGAATGGTTCTTCCTGTTCCATGTTGCACACACTCACCTCACGTGTTTCACTCGTGTTTACACTCAATTGGCTTTTTCCCGATAATGCGCTCACCACTCTTGCCTTTTTCCACTCAAATTTCCTTAGAAGCCCTTAAACAAGAACTTGCCAAGAATTTATCAAGGAGAAAAGGTGATAGAAAAAAAAATGACAAGAAAGCTAAACAAGGATGTTGAATAAAAATAAATAAGATAAGGAAGCAAAAAAGAAGATGACAAGAAAGCAAAACAAGAACTCCAAGAAGGAAAAAGAAATAAAATAAAATAAAATAAAATAAAATAAAATAAATGACCAAGACTTTTGAATATAAATAATGAACAAGGGTGTTGGTTTGGACTAGAAAAGAACAAAGGAATTTAGAAAACAGCAACAAATAGAAAGAAAAACAGCAGATTACATAAAACAGCCCGAAACAGATGTTAAACAAGGAAAACAAGGGAAAAATGACTAACCAATGATCCGAACAAAAATAATAAGGATAACTTGACCAGAAACTTAAAAAACATAACGAAGAATGAAATTCATAGGAAAAATAAAAGACAAAAACCGACTTAATAGAAAGGGGGTAGAAGATGATTGACTCAAACAAATAAGATAGATAAAATAAAAATAGAATAGGGGGTTTCAGGAATACCGATTGAAACTCTAAGGAGCCAAAGCTCTGATACCAAATGATGCGTTCGCATACTCGAAGGATCAAAACGGAGTGTTTGGATACCAAACTGTGGGATGACCTTGATTATCATAATAGGGTGAACCTTTAACAAGGAAGGATCCTTGGTAAGTTCAAGTTCAAGTTCTTTGCCCAATAACAACAGGGAAGCTCTCAATCCAAAGAAACTCAATAATTCAGAAACTGAATAATATTAATCTCAAAAACTGTTTTGCAAAGGCATACACGAATTCCTTATATAGGCAATTCGGCTAGGAGGCTACAAGCTATGATGGATCCTCTAAGAAAATTAATAAAACCCTAATACCCAGTTTGGCCCACAGACATAAAGGCCCAACATATTAAAAATGAATTTAAAACTAATTAAATGTTTTGGCCCATAAACATAAAGGCCCAAAAATAAAACTAATTAAATTAAACATAATTTTTGGCTCGCTCCAAACTTGGGCTCCAAGCTAGTCCATGTGCACCTTCTACAAGAGACAGATAAGTGATCCATCTCAACTCTGAACTTAGCCCAGCTACTCTTTCCTTGGTCTGCACCTCTTGGACTAGGCTCAACAATGCCTCTCTCACTCGCTTAGCNTTTAACAAGGAAGGATCCTTGGTAAGTTCAAGTTCAAGTTCTTTGCCCAATAACAATAGGGAAGCTCTCAATCCAAAGAAACTCAATAATTCAGAAACTGAATAATATTAATCTCAAAAACTGTTTTGCAAAGGCATACACGAATTCCTTATATAGGCAATTCGGCTAGGAGGCTACAAGCTATGATGGATCCTCTAAGAAAGTTAATAAAACCCTAATACCCAGTTTGGCTCACAGACATAAAGGCCCAACATATTAAAAATGAATTTAAAACTAATTAAATGTTTTGGCCCATAAACATAAAGGCCCAAAAATAAAACTAATTAAATTAAACATAATTTTTGGCTTGCTCCAAGCTGGCCCATGTGCACCTTCTACAAGAGACAGATAAGTGATCCATCTCAACTTTGAACTTAGCCTAGCTACTCTTTCCTTGGTCTGCACCTCTTGGACTAGGCTCAACAATGCCTCTCTCACTCGCTTAGCTCTGCTTCTAGTCATCGGGCCTCCAACTCCAAGCAAGGGATCATGAACACTCCTAGGGTTAGGGCATGTAGCAAGCTGATTCGCATCATATCCTCCCTCCTCAGAAGGATTCGTCCTCGAATCTGAATCGTCACCTACATCAAACAAGGTTAAGTCAGCAACATTAAAAGTAGCACTAACATCGCCATACTCACCAGGAAGATTGATTTTGTAGGCATTGTCATTAATCCGTTCAAGGACCTCAAACGACCCATCTCCTCGAGGGTGCAACTTTGATTTCCGTTTGGTAAGAAACCGTCCTTTCCTAAGGTGTACCCAAACCCAATCACCTAGTTCGAATATAACCTTAGTTCGGCCCTTGTTGGCTTGCCTAGCATATTTGCTCATTCTTCTTCTCAATATTAGCCCGAACCTTGGAATGCAAGTCTCTAACAAAATCTGCCTTGTGCTTACCATCANGGGTGAACCCTTATATAGGCAATTCGGCTAAAAGGCTACAAGCTATGATGGATCCTCTAAGAAAGTTAATAAAACCCTAATACCCAGTTTGGCCCATAGACATAAAGGCCCAACATATTAAAAATGAATTTAAAACTAATTAAACGTTTTGGCCCATAAACATAAAGGCCCAAAAATAAAACTAATTAAATTAAACATTATTTTTGGCCTGCTCCAAACTTGGGCTCCAAGCTGGCCCATGTGCACCTTCTACAAGAGACAGATAAGTGATCCATCTCAACTCTGAACTTGGCCCAGCTACTCTTTCCTTGGTCTGCACCTCTTGGACTAGGCTCAACAATGCCTCTCTCAGTCGCTTAGCTCTGCTTCTAGTCATCGGGCCTCCAACTCCAAGCAAGGGATCATGAACACTCCTATGGTTAGGGCGTGTAGCAAGCTGATTCGCATCAGCCTCTTTTAGCTTTTGGATCAAAGTTTTGGTTTTTAGGCATTAACTCACTTCATTTTAATATAAGTTATGAAGTCCTTCTTTAAATTTGTTTTAAATACTTTTTTTAGACATAAAAATTATAATTTTTTAAGCTTTTAGTAATTTTAGATCAAAACTCATGTTTTGGGTTTAATCAGTCATGCTAAAACCTTAGTTTGGGGGTCTTCAGGCCTACCCAATTTTTTTATTTTTCTAATGTTTTTAATTCAAATAAATTATATATGTTGATTGGACTAATTAATTTGTTTGAGTTTTAATTTGGGGCTAATTAGATTAACTTAGGTTTAAGGTTGAGCTCATTGGACTAAATTTGACCTAATTTTGCCGAATTGGCCCATTAGGATTTTTGTGATTTTTATTTTTAATCAAAAAAATTAAATAAATTTGTTAAAAATCTGAAGAAGGTCAACTAGGGTTTAAAAAAATTTTCAAGCATAAGTGAAAAAATCTAACCTCAAGAAAGCTTCATGAAATTTGCTTGTGCAAGAGAATTTTGAGAAAATTGCTAATAGGGGCTTATTAACCTTATTTTTGCTTACAAAAAAATACAAATTAGAGAAGCTAAAGTTTGCAATTCGGTTAGGAAATTTTTGGGAACAATTATTAGATTTTTCACATGACAAGGCTAAAGGAAAGTGGGAGGAAAGTACAAAATGGGTATGAAAGGACCAAACTACCCTCAACTTGCTCTCCATTGCATAAGAAAAAAGAGAGGAGAGAGCCTAAAGAATATGCTCTCAAGGTGAAAATAAGAAGGAAGAGAGAGAACTTGAAAAAACATATCAAAGAGATGAAAGTTTAGAGAAATGTTGAGAGTTCTTAAGTGTTCTTGATATTCTTGGAGAGAAAAACAAGAAACCAATAGTGGTTTGAGCTTTTTGAAGTTGGGTTCCACACCTTTGAGTAAGGAAGATAAGTTTTTTTGAATAACGCTAGGTAACTTTCACTATTCTCTTAATTTCTTACTATTCTTTTTTGGGTTCTTGTTTGAATACATGTGAAATATGTTTTTTTTTTGTTTTCCTCTTGAATGCCTCTATTTCATTTTAATTCCATGAGTTTCATTTTAATTTTAGTTGTTTTTCTCCTCTTTTGAATATCCTCTTGATATTTTGGTTTTAGAGAAATTATGTTTAGTTTTTATTTTGATTGTGATTGAGTATTTAGTTTATTATTGTTTTGCATGTTTTTACGATATTACATGATTTTGTTTAGGGTTGGTGTCATAACGTATCCAGAGGTCGCTATAATGCGAATGACTAAATAAAAAAAGATTTAATTTTAAAAATGAAAAATTTAGAATCACCACCAATTGTATTAAAAAATTTAGGGAATAATTGAAAAACCCCTTTAATTTTTTAAAAATTAAGTCTGCGAACCAAATAGGGTCTGAGAGTCGATTTATGTGTGGGGAAGGTGTTAGACACCTCATAACACCCATTTGAAAAACAGTGACCCGAAATTAATCATGCAAATTAAATTATGGTCAAATCGTATTTATTTTATCCCTAAATAAAAACAAAAGAAAAATTGGTGATCATTCAAAATAGGACTTGATTCGTCTCCTTCGAATACTTACGTACCCTAATTAGGGATCAAAGTCACCGTAGTTTGCAAAATGGTTCAAAAGCTTAAAGAAATTTTCATTTTCGAAAAAACCAAATTCAAAAGAAATATTCATTTCATATTTTCTTTTTTTGCTTTAATCGTAAAAATGAACTAAATAAATAAGCATGCAACCAATATAAGTTGTGAATAATTGTAAATATGCTATTCATAAATTTTTTTGCATCCTAAATCCTTGCACTTTGTTCTCACGGTTCTCGGTTTCTAAAGTGGCACTTNCGTCTCCTTCGAATACTTACGTACCCTAATTAGGGATCAAAGCCACCGTAGTTTGCAAAATGGTTCAAAAGCTTAAAGAAAATTTCATTTTCGAAAAAACCAAATTCAAAAGAAATATTCATTTCATATTTTCTTTTTTGCTTTAATCGTAAAAATGAACTAAATAAATAAGCATGCAACCAATATAAGTTGTGAATAATTGTAAATATGCTATTCATAAATTTTTTTGCATCCTAAATCCTTGCACTTTGTTCTCACGGTTCTCGGTTTCTAAAGTGGCACTTATCCTTATCTCGGGCGAATAGGAGAGCCACCCCTAAGGGGTAAGTCACCCCTATCCCTCCCTTGATAAGTAATGGGCTTATGGGTGAGCTAAGAACAAATAAATATTATATGAATGTACATGTATGAATTATTAATTTATTACATGTCTTGATACAATCTGAGGGTGAGGAAGTAATAATAATAATAAAAAAAATGGGTAACAAAATTTAGCTTCACGCTTGTAACTCGATCTCCTCAAGCCGGCTTCCTTAATCACATTCTTCTCTCATACTCACAAAAAATCATTAGCAAAGTGGCAAAGAATAAAGGAAAAGAAAAGTAAGCTAACCCGAATCCAAGAATAATAACTTTAACTCAAAGAGAAACAAATATGCAAAAATGTTTAAAATATACTGCCACAAAATAAATAAAACCGATTGTATTAATTTTATTTCAAATGAAACATTAAAGTAAATGAATCAAAGCATGCAAAGAAAATTTAAAAAAAAAATGAAGAAGGGTAACGAGGCAACCAACCAAACTTATTAAAATAGCCCTAAGACAGTAGCCCCATATACTCCAAAATAACACACATGGAAATTNAAATGAAGAAGGGTAACAAGGCAACCAACCAAACTTATTAAAATAGCCCTAAGACAGTAGCCCCATATACTCCAAAATAACACACATGGAAATTCAATAAAGACGGTAGCTCTAAAAAACACAAAAAGAATATTCTTGTTTTAAACGAACCCCAAATGATTATATATAGAGATAAGGATTTTCATCAAGGTAAAAACAAAATTCCTTACATGAGAAACTAAGAATCAAAATAACAAAGGCCCATAACTCAATATATATATATATATACAAGACATGACTAAAGGAAGCCTATATAATAATAAATAAATAAAATAAAAGACCAGCTTTAGCAAAACCCAGCTTAAGTCAAACCTCAAACAATAGCCACGAGACAACTTTAACACATCAAACAAGGTTAAAAGAAAAGTTAAAACATATACTAAAGATTAACATCAAGATAAAAGTAAAAATTCTCTTTTTTATTTCTTTTTTAAATACCATAAATACACAAATCATAACTACCTGTATATACATATATCGATCTAACACTAAAAAAGAGACCAAATACTATAGGACTCTAAAGACATAACACACAAAAAAATTGAAATTAACATAGCACAGTTTTGAAATTCATTGTATGCAGAAAACATGTCCAAAACAAAGGTTAATAAAGATCCAGGAATAGAGGACCAACAAGGAAACATTACTCTGAGCCAAAGAACAACCAAACAACAAGATCTCAAGAAAAAATAAAGTGAAACCAATTTCAATAAAATCCATATTGAACTTAATAATAAGAGAAAACATGACCGATTATGATACAATCAAACAAAAGTAGAGCACAAAAATAGAGATAACACCTCAAACCCAACATCCCAAAGAATAAATATTCAATGAATAAATAAATAACCAAAACCATAAAACTTTCGGATGAAAGCTAATCAAGCTGCAAAAACAAAAAGAAACGAATAGAAAATCCATGTCCTAACCTCAAATCAATATTCCAAAAGCGTTAAGCACTCATGGGAAAATCTTTCAAGGTTAAAACCTCCATCATAGAGCCATCAACATTCGTTAACATTCAAATCCATTACTAGAAAAAAGAAAGATTAAAATAAATATTTACATAATGGGAACATAGTATAGCATAACATAGGAACTTCCACAAAGGAAAAGAACTTTGACCGTACCTATGACAGCTAATTTCCACCGCCGTTGACCACCGGACGTCCAAAATTCGCCGCTAATTTTTTTTTTTTTTTTTTTTTTTTTTTTTTTTTCGGTTTTCCCTTTTCACNCTTCTCCTTTTTGTTATGCTGCTCTTGCTTTTCCTCTATCCTCTCTATTTTCTGTTCTATGAACCCATGTCTCCCTATCTCTTTTCTGTTATGCCCTTTGCACACACATCTCCCTCTCTCTTTTCTGTTCTATGAACCCACATCTCCCTCTTTCTTTTCTAACTGCTGCCATTATTTTCACATGTGTTATTATTATTATTATTATTTTGTTTATGGGACGAAAAATAGTGTCCACAGTTTGCCACTCTTTATATGTTTTCTATTAGAATGACGTGTGAAGTTCTCGCTTAACGCGTTTTTTTGCATAAGGAACTTGTAAAAATAAAAGACACATATTTCGTCCGGTACTTAGGGCAGAGGTTGAAATGTCAAAACAAAATGACGTAAATCACAATGACAAAAAAGTACAATTACAAGAAATGAGAATAACATGAAATCATAATAACAAAAAATGTAATAGCAAAAAAATTAACGACACAAAATGTAATGACATGAAAATTAATAATATGAAATATAACAACTGAGAAATCAATGACATAAAATGTAATGGCAAGAAAATTAATGACATGAAATGTAATTACTAAGAAATTAATGACATAAAATGTAATGGGGAAAAAATTAACGGCACAAAATATAATGACAGAAAAATTAATAGCATGAAATATAATAGCAAGAAAATTAATGACATTAAATGTAATGGTGAGAAAATTAATGGCATAAAATGTAATGGCAAAAAAATTAATGACATGAAATGTAATTGTGAGAAAATCAATTACATGAAATTTAATGACGAAAAAATTAATGGTACGAAATATAATGGTGAGAAAATTAATGACATAAAATATAATTACTAAAAAATTAACGACATAAAATGTAATGGTAAGAAAAATTAATGGTACAAAATGTAATGATAAAAAAATTAATTGCATGAAATGTAATGGTGAGAAAATTAATGACATAAAATGTAATTATTGAAAAATCAAATGACATAAAATTTAATGGTAGAAAAATTAATGGCATGAAATATAATGGTGATCCCTTGCAAGGAAAGTGTTCAATCAAAATTTTCTCTTTCAAAAGTCGAATCGCTCATGCATCTCTTTTCTCATTAGAAACTGAACTTCTGCCTCTATTGGATAATTTTCACTTATTCCCCAAACGATGAGATCACACTCATTTCTAATTGTAGGCTAAGATAAATCTTTCTGATTAGCTTTTTTTTTTTTATTTTTTTTTCATTTCTCAACACCTTCTCAAGGTCTTTTTAAAAAAGACTCCTAACAGATTTTGGACATTGCTTTGATTTAGAAGATATTATTCTAAAATGTGAAAATCATGTCAATGTGACCTACTTTAAAAAATTAAATGACTATGTCATATAAACAATCCACTCACATTTCATTCAAAATCATAACTCAATAATTCTTCATGGAGAGTATGCATAACTGAAAGAAGTAAATTCAATGAATTAACCTCTTTTTATTTCAACCAAGAAAGAAAGTGTACAAACATCACAAGATTGAAAAATTAAAGAGATACCCATCAGAATAAAAATTTGCCCCAGTATGGAGTCTTGGTAAAATTGGACTTGCCCTATGAAGTAGGTGTCTACGTATCCTTGAAAAGGAATTAAAGCCCACGTAGTTTGGGATGAAAGATTCAGAAGTCACATAGAATGAAATTTTTTGGCCCAGTTGTATCTCTGTGATATCCAACTTTATTGATTCTTATATTGTCTTAGATCATACTTCTATTTGACTGAGACGACGTTTATCTTTCTGATGTTGAAATTCATAACTCATGTTTTCTTATATGTTGAGTTTCCTCCCTTATCTCAAACAACCATTATATTCTTTGTTCATTCTTTCATTATTACACAAATATTCTTGTAGGCTTAAACTCGCATCTAGATTGCCCTTTTCGGGTTTTCAATCCAATAAATTTAACTTGAATGCTTTAACTTTTGCTTAGATTGTCTTTTCGGGTTTTCAATCTAGCGGGCTTTTTTATTTTTATTTTTATGAGTACTATTTTCTGACTGTATCAGAATTTATCGGCTTAGCCAACTCTTGCCCTTCTATATTCGTGAGAATCAAAGCACCTCTGGAGAATGCTTGTTTGACAATGTATAAGCCTTGATGAATTAGGGGCCATTTTCCTTGTGCATCTTCTTGATGAGGCAAGATTTTTCTCAACACTAGATCTCTCGGTTGAAACTCTCAAAGTTGAACATTTTTGTTGAATGCTCTAGCCATTTTTTGTTGATACAATTGTCCATGACAAATTGTAACTAATATTTTCTCTTCAATCATATTCAGCTGTTCATATCTAATTTGTGCCCATTCAAACTCTTCTAAATCAGTTTCCATCAAGACTCGAAGAGAAGGGATCTCTACTTCTATAAGAGTAACAATTTTCATACGATATATCAAAGAATACGGCGTTGTCCCAGTCGACGATCGAACCGTTATGTGGTATGCATGCAAGGCATAGGGTTGTATTTCATGCCAATCTTTATAGGTCACGACCATCCTTTCCACTATCTTCTTGATATTCTTGTTTGTGGCTTCTACTTCTCTATTCATCTAAGGCCTATATGGTGAAGAATTATGACGCTTGAATACAAATTGTTTGCACAACTTTTGTATATCCACACCATTCAAATTCAACCTATTATCAGTGATGATTTTCTCTGATTTCCCATATCGACAAATGATATTTGTTTTCAAAAATCTGGCCACTATCTTTTGAGTTACTTTCACATAAGAAGCAGCATCTACCCATTTTGTGAAATAGTCGATTGCCACCAGAATGAAATGGTGTCCATTGGATACTTTCGGATTGATTGGACCAATGACATCAATTCACCACATAGAAAATAGCCAAGGGGTTGTCATATTATGCAACATGGACGGGGGTACTTTAGTGTGATCGGCATAGATTTGACACTTATGACACTTTCTAACATAACTGATGCAATTCATTTCCATTGTTGTCTAGTAATAGCCTGCTCTTAGAATTTTTCGAGTCATCATATGATCGTTTGTATGAGTAGCACATATTCCCTCAAGAATAACACTCAAAATGAGATTAGCCTCCTTAACATCCACACATTGTAAAAGCATTATGTCATGACTTCTTTTGTACAAGATCTTTCCACTCAGAAAGAATCTTAATGTCAGACGTCTAATGGTATTCTTACTATTTTCATTAGCCCCAACTGGATATTTTCTAGACTTGATATATTGCAGGATATCATAGTACCAAGGGTGACCATTAGGTTCTTCTTCCACATTAGAGCAATAAACGGGTTCGTTTTTTTTACTTCACTTGTATTGGTTGCACCATTACTCCAAAATCAAGCTTAGTCATTACTGCTAGTGTAGCCAAAGCATCCGCAAATTGATTATTGTCGCGAGGTAAATGAGAGAAAGTAATGTCTTCAAAATTCTGGATTAACCGAGTCAAATATTTCTGATACGGAACCAATTTTGAATCCTTGATTTTCCATTCTCTAGACACCTGATAGATGATGAGAGTAGAGTTTCCAAAAACATCCAAAGTATTAACTTTTAGACCTAAAGCTACTTGTAGACCTTTTACACATGCTTCATATTCCGCCATGTTATTAGTGTCATCGAATTCCAGCTTAATGGCTATAGGGAATTGTTTCCCTTCTAGTGACATGATTATGGCCCCTATTCCTTGCCCATGCACATTAACAGCACCATCAAAGTACATCTTCCACCTTACTTATTCTTTTTCATTCCCTCTTTCGACTACGAGAATATTTTCATCAAGAAATTCAAATCTCATGGGTTGATAATCGTTTACAGGATTTTTAGCTAAGTAATCAGCGATTACATTTTCTTTAACAACCTTCTTTGTCATATACACTACATCATATTTTAAAAGGACAATTTGTCACTTAGGTAGTCTTCCGAAGAGATAGGCCTTTTCAAAAATGAACTTGATGGGATCTATTCGAGAGATGAGCCATGTAGTATGGTATAACATATATTTCCGGAGTCTACTAGCCACCCAAACTAATGCACAATACATCTTTTCAACCATGACATATCTTGTTTCGTAATCAGTGAACTTCTTGCTCAAGTAATAAATAGTCCTCTCTTTTCTTTCCCCTTCATTATGTTGTCCTAACACATTCTCCATTGATTCTTAAAGCACTGTCAAATACAGAATGACAGACTCTCTAGGTGTCAGAGGTACAAGCATCGGTGGGTTAAGCAAATATTCCTTGATCTTTTCAAAAGCTTCTTGATATTTTTCATCACATTCTCCTAAATTATTCTTCCTCAGCAACTTGAAAATAGGTTCACAAGTGTGAGTAAGATTTGAAACGAATTTGGCTATGTAATTAAGCCTCCCTAGAAAACTCCAAACTTATTTTTCTGATCCTGGAAATGGCATGTCTCAAATTGCTTGAACTTTGTCAGGATCTACTTCAATTCCCTTCTCACTAACGATGAACCCTAACAATTTACCAAAAGTCACACCAAAAGTGCATTTGTTTGGGTTCAATCTTAGCTTGTATTTTCTTAGTCTTTCGAACAGTTTCCGAAGCACATTCACATGGCTTTCCCCTTGTTTTGACTTAGCCACCATATAGTCTATATAGACCTCGATTTCTTTGTGCATCATGTCATAAAAAAAATGTAACCATGACCCTCTGATAGGTAGCTCCTGCATTCTTCAACCTAAATGGCATTACCCAATAACAATAGGTGCCCCAGTGCATGATGAATGTAGTCTTCTCTTTATCTTCATCAGCCATTGGAATTTGATTGTACCTCAAATACCCCTCCATGAAAGAATACCAATGATTCTTGGTCATGTTGTCAACAAGCACATCTATGTGTGGCAGAGGGAAGTCATCTTTTGGACTAGCTTTATTCAAATCCTGAAAATCAACACACATTCTTACTCGACCATCCTTTTTAGGCACCGGAACTATGTTGGCAACCCAAACCGAATAAGTGGATACTTCTAAAAATCCAACCTCAATCTGCTTAATCACATCTTCTTTTATCTTACTAGACATTTTAGGCCTCATTCTTCTCTGTTTTTGCTTGACTGATTTGCAATCTAGATACAATGAAATCTTATAGGAGACAATGTTAGGGTCAAGGCCCGACATATCTTGGTAAGACCAAACAAATACGTCATTGTACTCTTTGAAAAGATTAATCATTTACTTCTTTTCCAAGTTATCAACAATCTTCAATTCGCTCTTTTCATTTTTTGTATTTAAGTATATCATCTGAATTTCTTCATTATGGGGACGTATTGCTTTCTCATATGACTAAACCATTTTTGCAAATTTATCAGAAGTATCTATGTCTTCATCAGAGCAGTAATCATCTTCACCAAATTTAATATGAGAATCAATTATTGGATACACAGAAGCTTTAACTTGAGACATTAGATCTATGTTAGCAAGACTCCTGAGAATAGATTAAAACATAACAAGAATTAAAATGAATAACTGGGTAAAAAAATGAATAAGAAGGACATAAAAAGCAAAAAGCAAGAGGCCATAATGAATGAAAACTCCATGATAAATGATTTTATTAAAATTTTAAATAAAACATAATCCAATACATAATAAAGATGAAATTCAAATGACTTTGGATCTCAGTCAAAAGAAATAGATATGACATAAACAAATATTACTCAGAGAAGACCACATCTGGCATCGGTTCCATTTCCCAGTTGTTCAACTTTTCTTTTTCTCTGCAAGGCCAAATCTAACAGCTATTCTCATGGTAACCATCCAAAGTGTTCACCAAATGTATATGATTAACAACTGGTGAATCAATTGACAGAATGAACGTCTTTCGCAGATGAAGAAATCTTGTCTCCTTTTGGGATTTCATCAATAAGGATATTGTTGTAGGTGAAATGAAAGGTTGTCAGAAACCTCAAAGAACAATGCTCATGATTGAAGTCCATATGTTTAGAAAAAAATTTGCTTTGTGAGGATTTGTCTATATTTATTTTTGTTGTTTCTTCTTGTACCCATTGGCTGCTTCACAAAATGAATGGGATTTTGTGCCTAATACTAGGTTGTGTTGAAAGCTAAAACAACGCATTGATTTGACCAAATCCAAGCAAAAAACTTTTCGCCATATTGTCAAGTGTGCTTCCTTCTCTAACTACTTGATCATATGGTTGTAGAATTTCATTTCATGAAGGTAGTTAAGATTCTTAGAAATTTGTCTTGCATTTGAAATGGCTTAGAAAACATGTTCAAAGCTTTTCTTTTCCCTTCACTGAAAGCAAGTGTATAGTCTGATCTGAGGTTGGAAAAACCAAGTGTGTTACTTGGGCATGCTTTGGGATAAAATGTTTGATGTGACAACATTATTTTTTGTTTGGCTTATGCCTTATGCCATATTTACATGCTTGCAGCAATATGTGGCACACCTTTCTCTTGGATAGCAATATATGCCTTATGTCCACCCTTTTTGTATTGCCATTGCAGCTTTGTCTTGGCCAATTGGTATGCTCATCAAGTACATTCGAGTTGTTCCTGACAATAAATAGGCAAAAGGAGGAGTTTCAGTATTATAGAGAAGACTAATACAAGTTACAATTTTATTTTGTGTTTCTCTTTCACTTCTGCATAGAATGTTAATTGAATAAGACATTTTACTGTTTAGCTTTGTTACCTGTAAATAGTTTTTCATATATATTATTCTCGTTATTAGATTGCCTAATTAGATTTTTACTCTTCTGCTTAACCATTACTTTATAACATATCAAGATGATTTATCACTAATTTGTTGATTAATAAAACATCCTCAACAATAAAACACTAATTGTTGATTAATTTAATCTTTTAGAAAAATATTTAATTTATTTTAGAATTTTATTGATTGATTAATTTAGAGAGAAAAAGAAAAAAAAATGTATTATATTATTTAATTTTATATTAAATATAATTATTATAATAATAAATGATAAACTAGTAAAAATACTTTATAATAGGACTTTTCCTTTCCTTTCCTCTCCTTTACTTTCCCTCTCTTTTCTCTTGTATCATTTCCTTTCCTTCCTCCTTTAACTCTCAAACAGAGCCTTAATATTAATTACATTTCATTTATATATATCCATAATGCATGTAAGGGAATTATGTACAAACAAGTGCTTTATTATATAATTGAAAGGTGATCTAAAAAAACAAAAACAAAAAAATGCAAGAGTAACACTATATGGGGTTTTCTTGCATATATGTGCTTCTAAGCTATAGAAACCAATGATAGCAAACTAGTTATTCTTTTTGTGTGTGTATATATATATATGATCTAAAACTTTATTGAAAATAGACAAGAAACGAATAGAAAATATATTAGCCAAACATGTTTTCATAATTTTTTATTTTTTGAAAATTTAATATCAAACGTATTTCCATTACTTTTTTGCAAACCAAACATGTTTTCTAAAATTTAGAAACTGAAAATGAAAATGCATTTCAAGAAATAAAAACTGAAATCAATTTTCTCACAGAGTTTCTTTTCGTGAGAAATTCTGAAAGAAAGTCCATGAGAAATGTGTTATGCACTGTTTCACTTAAATTTTGAATTTTAGGATTTTTTTCTCATGGACATATTCCATGAGAATTCTTGCATTTCATCTTCCTCGCCCAGCTCTAGCCTCAATTTTTAAAACTTCAAAATTTCCTTTTTCTCTGTTCTCTTTCTCTCTCCCCGGAGCAAATTTGCACCATTTCAGGCGTGGGTGCTTGGGTTTTGTAGTGCACCACCTCCCATTTTAGCTGATCGATTCATATTTTTTACATTTAGCTCATTGAGGTAGGTTCCATTATTCCTCTCTTCTCTCTGTTTGTTTATGCATTTTTTCCTCTAAATTGTCTGTGAATTTGCATGCACATTATGTGTTTTAGATGGTATTGGAGTTGTTTTGGATGTGGTTAAATAGTGTAGGTTGATGGCCGAATTTGGGTAGTGAAATCATAAATGAATTTGATGTCATTTGTTAAGATTAGGTTGGGGTTTTTGTTATATGATAGATGTAGAATAATTATGGATTTTTTTTTTGAATTTTTTAGAATGGTGAATGATTTATTGGATTCCTTTTTGGGGTTTATGTGAGAATTTAATTATTTAAATTGGAAATGGATTTTGTTAATTTTTGTTGAAATTTAATTGGGGTTTATGTGAATGATTTGGAATAAATTTGCTAATATTTTGGATTTTTTTTTGAATGGTGTAGAATTAGTTTTATAATTTTGCCTATTGTTGTGTAATTTTTAGCTATAAACCTATGTACTTTCTCCATTTGTATATAAATCTATTGTTTGTTATTTTGTTTTGGGTTCTTGTTTAATTCTGTGGAATGTTGATTTCCTAGATTGTTCAAGTTTTATGAGAGACTGCCTAATTTTTGGTCTATGGTTTAGGGGTTAATTAGGGTTAGGTTTTAGGAATTTAGGGGTTAGGGTTAGTTTAGTGGTTTAGGGTCTAAGTGTTTAAGGTTTAGGGGTTTGGTAATTTATTGTCATATTAATTTGTGCTTACTATTTTGTATGATAGATGTTAGACGCTCCAATCTGTTCATCTCCAGCAATAGAGCCTTCTAGGAGGGACAAAGGGAAGGCTGTTGCTCGGCCATCTCAGACTGAGCCAGCCTTGCCCTTATTTATGCTGACCTCAGGGTTAACATGCACACCGTTGCCCACTGTGACACAAGAAGGGTTAGTACTTGTGACCCCAGCAGCGCATCCTCTGCGGTTGGAGGGTCATCTCACACAAGTTTGACCATCTCAGACTCCCCCTTGCCCGGTAACAGAATGGTTGATGGTCGCTTATGGATATGGCCACTCAGGAGCAAGGAGTAAGTTAATCCTAACGTAATCATTATAATATAAATGTTTATAGTTCATTATACGTTTGTGACAAATTAATTTTTTTTTTCAGCTTTATTCCTTCCAAAGAACCCGTCCATTATCTTTTGACTATTTACAAGTCAAAATATAAGGACACATGACTTGACTTCACCTCAATTCCTGATGAGATGAAAGACTTGTGGTGGAACGAGTTTAAGCTAATAATCATGCCTAATTAATTGACTTTATTTAAATGTAGCTTCATTATAATGTTTACTAACTATGATCAATTATTTTCTAATGCAGAAGAAATATGTATGGGATATGTAATATGAGAGCCATATTCGTAAGATCAG
Organism: Cercis canadensis; assembly: GCA_003255065.1. Classification (NCBI taxonomy): domain Eukaryota; kingdom Viridiplantae; phylum Streptophyta; class Magnoliopsida; order Fabales; family Fabaceae; genus Cercis; species Cercis canadensis. Next base: position 143,816 of record QAOA01004507.1, read on the forward strand.
ACTTTTGAAATGTAGTGATGACATCCGCATCTCCTTCAGAGATATTCGGATCAGGAACATAAATTGCGAATGGTTGAGCCCTACTGTGTTGGAGGCCTTGAGATCTAAATGGGGATCTAGATAGTACAAGGTCGTGTCTGAGTGCAACAAGAAGAACCAGTCCTTGGATTAGGGCGGGTGTTATCACAAAGGTGGATCCATAACCGTCTCTGAACATAAATGGAGACTAGTAAGTTTGTAATTAATAACTTAGTTTAATTTTTTTGTTAATTTAAAATTGTGTTTATTATTCCTAATGGTTGCATTTTTATGTAGACGAAGGAGTTAGGGAGAGAGTCCAATATACAAGAGAAATATAAGGATGAAGTGATGTGTGATGTGTGATGTTGTGCCAATGCAAGCTAGTTATGTATTCTTGGTCAGTCTTGACAATATGACCGAAATGTGACACACAATGGCTACACAAATTGTTACTTCTTTGTATTAAAAAGCTACCAATTACCTTTGTCCCTATGATACCAACACAAATTTTTTAGGACCAATTGAGGTTGAAAAGAGATAGTGACCAGCAAAAAAAAAAAAAAAAGNAGAGTCCAATATACAAGAGAAATATAAGGATGAAGTGATGTGTGATGTTTTGCCAATGCAAGCTAGTTATGTATTCTTGGTCAGTCTTGACAATATGACCGAAATGTGACACACAATGGCTACACAAATTGTTACTCCTTTGTATTAAAAAGCTACCAATTACCTTTGTCCCTATGATACCAACACAAGTTTTTTAGGACCAATTGAGGTTGAAAAGAGATAGTGACCAGCAAAAAANAAAAAAAAAAAAAAAAAAAAGTGAACGAAAAAGAAAGGAAGAGCTTAAAAAAGAAAAGAGATCATGATAGTACAAAAGATAGAGAGAATGAGAGAAAACTTGACAAAGGAAAAAAGAAAGTGAGTGAATGAGTGAAAGCACAAAAGATGAGTGTCTTTACAAGTAGTGGTGAGGTGAAGAGAGCCTTTTTCTCTAACTGGCCTATGTTTGTAGTTATGTACAAAGAGGTCTACTTTGATGCTAAAGACATTGACTCTTCTTTGCCTAGTTCCATTATTTCTTGATGCAGGAATTTGAGGACATCTTCTTGGATTAAATGCCTAACGGTTTGCCACCTCTTAGAGGGATTGAGCACCACATCAATTTCATCCTTAGAGCAGTCATACCTAATAAGCCATCATATAGGAGCAATCTCGAAGAAACCAAGGAATTGCAAAGGCAAGTGAATGAGCTCATGTTCAAAGGTTATATTAGAGAGAGCATGGGCCCCTGTGCTGTTCCGGTCATACTTGTGTCAAAGAAGGATGGGTCATAGAGAATGTATGTGAATTGCTGTGCCATCAACAAGATTATGGTAAAATATAGACACCCCATACTCCGATTAGATGATATGTTGGATGAACTATATGACTCTTGTCTTTTCTCTAATATTGATTTAAAAAATGGTTATCATCAAATAAGAATCCGTGAGGGAGATGAGTGAAAAACAACATTTAAGACTAGGTATAGATTGTATGAGTGGTTGGTTATGCCATTCGGCTTGACCAACGTGCCTAATACATTTATGAGGCTCATGAATCATGCCTTACGTGTATTATTAGGTAAATTTGTTGTAGTATACTTTGATGATATCTTAGTTTACAACAAGAGTCTAGATGAGCAATTAGAGCATCTAAGGTGTGTGTTGGATGTGCTTAGAAAGGAAAAGCTTTATGCTAACCTTAAGAAGTGCTCATTTTGTACCGAACAAGTAGTTTTTCTAGGCTTTGTTCTGAGTTCAAGATGTGTTGAGGTAGATCACGAGAAGGTTAAGGCCATCATGGAATGGCCTACGCCTAAGTCCTTGAGTGAGGTTAGAAGTTTTTATGGACTTGCTAGCTCTTATAGGCAATTTGTGAAGGATTTTAGTACTATAGCAGTCCCACTAACCGAAATAGTTAAGAAAAGTGTAGGCTTTAAATGGAAAAATGAGCAAGAGAGAGCTTTCCAATTCCTTAAGGAAAGATTAAGCAATGCACATTTACTTTTAGTACTTGATTTTGCTAATTCTTTTGAGCTAAAGTGTGATGCATCAGGTTTGGGTATTTCAATGAAAAGTTAAATGGAGCTGCACTTAACTGCTCCACTTATGACAAGGAACTTTATGCCTTAGTGAGAGTTTTAAAAGTATGGCAGCACTACCTCATGCCAAAAGAATTCGTCATACATACGGATCAGGAATCTTTAAAGCATCTCAAAGGGCAAAGGAAGCTGAACAAGAGACATGCAAAGTGGCTAGAATTCATTGAGTCATTTTCCTATGTAATTAAATACAAGCAAGGTAAGGAAAATGTGGTAGCTGATGCCCTTTCTTGGAGGTACACTCTTCTTTCTAGTTTAGATACTAAATTGCTTGGCTTTGAATATGTTAAGAGCTGTATCATGATGACCCTGATTTTTCTAATATTTATCATGCTTGTGAACAGGGGACATGTGATAGATTCTTTAGGCATGATGGGGATCTATTTAGAGAGAGCAAATTGTGTGTGCCTAGGGGATCTATGCGTGACTTGCTTGTTAAGGAGGCACATGAAGGAGGTTTGATGGGTCACTTTGGTGTTAAAAAGACATTGGACATGCTGCATGAACACTTTTTTTTTTTCAAAAATGAAAAGTGATGTTGAGAGTTTGTGTGCTAAATGTATTACATGTAAGCATGCTAAGTCTAAAATTAAACCACATGGATTGTACACCCCTTTGCTTGTCCCTGATATGCCTTGGATTGATTTATCTATGGACTTTATCCTAGGCTTACCTTGCTCCAAGAGGGGCTGAGACTCCATTTTTGTGGTTGTTGACAGGTTTTCGAAAATGGCATATTTCATTGCTTGCCATAAGTCTGATGATGTCACCCACATTGCTAATTTATTCTTTAGAGAGGTGGTCAGATTGCATGACATACCAAAGAGTATTGTGTCTGACCAAGATACCAAATTCCTAAGCATTTTTGGAGGACTTTATGGGTAAAGCTGGGCACCAAATTGCTATTCTCTATAACTTGTGATCCTCAAACGGATGAACAAACCGAGGTTGTAAATCGGACACTCTCTACTTTGTTGCGTGCTATGATCAAGAGAAATATTAAGTCTTGGGAGAAGTGTTTGCCTTATGTAGAGTTTGCCTATAATAGGGTTATGCATTCCACCACTGAGTGTTCTTCATTTGAGATAGTTTATGGCTTTAACCTCCTTACCCCATTGGATTTAATTCCATTGCTTGTGCAAAAGTGTGCTAAACTAGATGACAGGAAAAAAGTTGAGCAAGTTAGATAGCTCCATATTAGAAAATCAAGTTGCAAATTGAGAAGAAGAATAAGCATTATACAACCCATACCAACAAAGGGTGAAAGAGAGTAGTCATCTTCGAACCCAGCAATTAGGTTTGGCTTCATATGAGGAAGGAGAGATTTCCACATCAAAGGTGTTCCAAACTCTTACCTAGAGGAGATGGACCATTCCAAGTGCCTCAAAGGATTAATGATAACACCTACAAGCTTGACCTTCCTAGTGAGTTTAATGTTAGTGCTTCATTTAATGTGGTTGATCTTTCTCCATTTGGTGCAGGTGCGGATTCGAGGACGAATCTTTTTCAAGAAGGGGAGATTGATGGAAATCAAGGCACTACTTCAAAGCACAAGTTGATCCTTTGCTTGTGGATAGTGGTCCAATCACATGGGCATATGCTAAAAGGATGTGCGAGGCTTTAAATGCATTGATCAAGAAGACCTTGGAGCAAGGATTGAGTCAAGAGGCCAAGCATGGGTTCGTGAACTTGGTTCAAGGAACGTTGTAGCGCTCACAGAGGTATAGCCTTGGCAACACAATGCTCAATAGGAATCGCCGCTATGCCCCGCATCTGTCCAATTTTTTCCTCTTTGCTCAAAACGTGCATTTTAGCTTAGGTCCCATTTGGGCTTCATATTTTGGCCATTTTGGGCCCCTTTTAGTGTATTTAAACTATGTTATTATCTTTTTAAGTATTAGGCCTTGTCCAACTTGGATCTTTTGTTTGGGCTTGAATTTTTACCTAATTAGATATATATTAGGGTTCTTTCCTTCAAATGGAGCTTACCCCCTTGTGGTAGCAACATTATGAGAATTTACATGAATGAAGAAAAGTTTCTTCTCTAGTTCTCTTGAAGAACTTTGGGACTTATCAAGGGTTTTCTCTTGTGGCATCCATTGGCTTATCTCCCTATTCCTTTTTCCCAAATTCTAGAGAGTGGCCCCCTACCCTTCTTTTTGATGGTTATGGTTCTCATCTAGATAAATGTTGGGTCATGTCTTTGTTTACACCACCTAATTAGGCTTTCCATGTGCAAAGAATCAATTCATTGGTGAAGGGTTCAAAGTTTCTATTTGAGCTTCTCATCACCTAATATTCTATGTAAATTGAATTCATGTCCCATCAATGATAGGCTACTTCAGAAGGCTAGAATAATAATAAATACAACAACTTTCAATGTTAGAATTTTTTTTTATCTGATCTCGCAAATAGGACAAGATCAAATTGAGAAATTGTTAAGAACATTCTTCCTTTATTTATGATCAACTTAAATGGTATCCAAATGATTTGGTATGTACAAAATTTTAAGTACATAATAAAAAATATATAGTCTTGGACGGTTCCACTAAAGCACAAGTGTGCTACTTCCAAGACAAAATGTTACATTCATTGAAATTATATTCACAATTGTTAATGAAAAATCAATCTAAGAAATGAAACCCTCCACATTTTTGTGCCTTTTGACATAGCAGCTGGATCATAGATGGGTGGCTGATAATCACACTTTTAATAGATTAATTAACCCTCATATTTAGTCTTTTAAACCTCTTTTGGGCCTATTTGATTGGGCTTGGGCCGTATTTCAATTGTTGGTTTCCAATTGGGCTTAAATTGTGTTTTTCAGCATTATTGGGAACTTTATACGGTCTCTGTATTTTGAGCATATCTTTAGTTCTGAATGTCTAAAAATTGTGATTCTTGCCTTGTAGGAAATATAAGAGGATTATCTACAACTTTCATTCATACTTCCAAGGCCAATTCGGACGTTCAGTGGGTCAAATTTAACTTGGAAGTTAGTCCAAAGATTTTGTCGCTGGACCCTGACCTGGGTGAAGACTTTGGGGCATAACTTTCGTTATAGGAGTCGTATGGACCTGAAACTTCCACCATTGGAAATATAAGACGTAGCTCGTCAACTCTCACGAAGACCATTTTTCCAAACTATGAAGTTTTAATGGTGTAATTTTCCACTGAAGTCAACTGACCATTCCAGAGAGCTGTTGAGACTTAATTGGGCCTAACTCCCTCATTTCAGGCCCAATTAGGCTCAAACCGGCATCCATTTGAAGCTGAGGTCCAGAGGTTTAAACCTAACCTGAGAGTAATTTGGGCGTGCATTATAATTAGGGGTTTATAATTAGGCTAAAGGGAGGCAACGTTTTGAGTATTCATTCTTAGAATTCTAGGCTAGATAGTTTTGCTTTCTCTCTTTTACTCATTCTAGAGCTAATTGATAAATTGCTGCCCTTCTCCATTGGAACTCGAATTTGATGACCATGGAAGAGTAGAATCCTTTATAACCAAGTTAGACTCCTAATTAAATTTGATTTTTATTTTGAGATTATGTACTTAATTGGATTAAACTTAATGCAATTTTGTTCTTCTTGAATTTCTGCCTTGTCTCGGATTTTATTTGGATTATGGAGATTTTTATTGTTCTTATGAATGTTGAGGCATGATCTAAGACTTAGGTTGATTGATCTTTGTTTTGGTTGATGAATTCAGAGGACCTTGCTAATTGATGTTCGGTTCTTAGATTAATCTGCTAATTGCTTATTATTTGTGATTACAAGATTAGTGATTGCATGTGGTTAATTGAATTCTGAATGATAATTCAGTAGGGACATGATAACACATTATTTTATACTATTTGTTTCTCTTATATTTAGTCTTTTAGTGTGTGTTTCTAGTGATTTTTATGGCTTTTAGACATGTTTTGTAGATTTGGACTTGTTGGTGCTTGTAGATTTTAATTGTTTAACTGTTAAATTCTGGCACTGCTTACGTTTTTCACCATATCTTTTGCTATAGATGTCCTATTGATGTGATTCCAGTTTCGTTNATCCTTGGGAGACGACACTGGTTGCATCCTATACTACAATTTAGTTGCAATTAGTAGTTTAATTTTGTACGGTTCGGCACCCGTCAGGACACTTAGTCATAATTAGAGATTTCGGTTGTGATTAAACTCAATTAGCAGCGCTGCATTAGAGCTTGATTAATCATGTTAATCTAGGATGAATCAAATTGGTTATTGATGAATGTCTAGCTAGGTTACGTTTTTAGTTAATTGTCAATTTTCAATTCTGCATTTTTACAATTTGGAAATATACTTTGTTTCAAAAAAAAATCCCCTGTTTTTAATCTTGAAATTATTAATTACACTTTGCTTTCCTTGAGAGAGATAACCCAGATTATGCCCTCTATTGCATTCTAATTAGGAGATTTAATTTAATTAGATTAGCAATAAGTCCGATCAGTAGCCAAAAGCAATAGCCTTCGGGCCATCAATATAGTGTAGGATCAAGTGCTGAATCACTATGCCAATGTTGATAGTCTTCTTAATCATGATGGTATAGAAAGCACAACTCGGTTAGTGGTGACATCCCTGAGGTGGCCAGTGGGTATGAGGTAGGCACAGAGGAAATGGTACTACACCTTGTTGCAAGTCTCCGGGACGGATGACCTTAATGAAATATAAGTGCCATCTTGTGTCTTCCATTGAGTGCCCAAATTGCATAGCTTGGTGGTGACTTCCTCCCATTAAGGCCCGTCATGCTGATAGCGCAAATATTCATCATTGTCAATGTTGGGCAAGCCGAATATGGAGTTAATGGATTGGCTGTTAAATGGGACCCATTTGTTGCGCACAAATACCTTGAAGTCCTTCTGGAACTTGGCATTGGCGTAGAACTCTTTAACTACTGGGACTATAGTAGCGATAGGGTGCGCGACAAAGTCGAGCCAGCCATTTTGTGATGCCAAAGCCTTGACCTCGTAATGATGGCTATGGTTGAATTCCAATCCGTGTTTTGGGACGAACACTTTGTGGATGACAAACTCTTGGAACCGCTCCTTGGCTTCTTTGTTCATAAACTTCTGGCAGTCAAATGAGCAAGAGGAGGATGGGGAAGCAATTTCCTTTCTTTTGCTTGGTGGTGCCATTAGGTTGGTGTTGGGGACCTGTGGAAAACACAAAAATGAGTTTACAAACCCCAAAGCACAAGCATTTCACCCATATGACTTCTAGTAATTAATTGCATAGCATTCTTCCAAATGAGAAATGTGGCGCATGTAGGCATACCATGAAGCATGGTGTAAGTCATGATGCAACATAGCAAAGTGTGGCACTTGGTATGTTGCTTACTGTAGCCTATGTTGTATGCATGTACTCTAACATAGAAACAACATATAGCATAAATTACATGTGGACTAGATTAGCGAGACATGTCATCCTTCATTTGTCCGACCAAAGCATATATTCTGGCACTTAAATAGCGTTCAAGGTAACCAATTAAGCATTGTCGCCGGTGAAAAATCCTACTTACACTTAGGCAGGGTATCATGCTTTATAAGCTTAATAATTAGTATTCATGTCATATACATACTTTTCAAAAGCCAAGACAATCATGGAAACCCCATTAGGCCATCAAAAGTGTGTGTGTGTACAAGGGAGTTCACAAGGCATCCAAGCAAATCAATTTGTGCATAGAAAATTCTGCACACTTCATTTAGGTATTATAGCAAACACGTGGTGTGCACACCACAAAACCCAAAATTATTCAATTCTCAATAAACATGCAAAACCTCCCTATAGGCAAAATTTCCATCAAATGCAATCCAAGAGTAGGTAAAAGTAAGAGAATTACCTGGAAACTTGCCACAATCAAAAGATCCCTTGGAAACCAAATTGACGTGGTGTGTGTAACAGTGAATGAGTGTGTACGAAAATGGAAATCAAAACAATGCAATTAGGGGTAGAGAGGTGTGAAATTTCAAATGGAAGTGAATTAGAGATGGATTGTTGGAAGTTTGATGGAGGAAAATTGGTGCCTGAATGGTCGTTTGGGTGTGTGTGCTTGGAGGGAAAATGAAGTTCAAGAAAAAACAAAAAAAAAAAAGGGAGAGCATGCATGAATGGTAAAGAAGGGGGAGAAAAGTGGTTTGATTGATACCCCCCCCCCCACCCCCTGCCCTGGGCTCTAGTATGTTACTTACCTGGAATGAAGTAAGCTAGTGCTGCGATGCTGAGGATTAGTGCGGAATGCTGAGGATTAGTGCGCAATGCCAAGCTCCCTACTTAATTCTTTCTCTTATGTGGGCACTATGGCGCCCTATTCCCCTGGTCCTCACTTTGCATGTTGGCGCTGCAGTGCCGAACATGTTGTCAAACTTCATAAATTTTTATTTTCTCTACATTTTTTCACATCTTGGACCCCAAAACTTACTTCTTCACTTGAAATTGGATAAAATTATAGAAAAGTCAATCCTAACAACATAACTAATTTTAAACTAAAAATCTAAGAAATTAAACACAACAAAATTAAACAAAAGGTAGGGTTTAGAAAATGTGTTGCCTCCCAAGAAATGGTGGGTTTATAGTCCTCAGCTTGACTTTCTCAGAGAAGGATCAACTAGGGTCTTTGAGAGTGATGGATGAGTTTGGGAACTCGTCTCTATCTTCAATGTGTAGCTTCAACCTCTTAATTGTGAACTTTCGATCCTCACTCTTGATCTCTACTAATCCATGGGGAAAAACTTGCTCTATTATGAATGGACTTTACCACTTTGACTTTAATTTCCCAAGAAAAAGCTTTAGACGGGAGTTGAATAAGAGATCTTTTTGCCCCAAAAAGAATTCACGCTTGAGAATGTGTTTGTCATGCCATGTCTTGGTTCTGTCTTTGTAGATCTTGGCATTCTCATAGGCATCTTGGCGAAATTCTTTCAGTTGAAGAAGTCTCTTCTTGCCCGCAACTTGTAGATCGAAGTTAGGTTTCTTGGTGGCCCAATAAGCTCGATGTTCTAATTCAACTGCAAGTGACAAGTTTTCCCAAACATCAATCGATAAGGAGAACTATCAATGGGTCTCTTAAAAGCTATCCTATATGCCCATAAAGCATCATCTAACTTCTTGGCCCAATCCTTCCTATTAGCGTTCACTGTTTTCTCAAGAATCCACTTCAATTCCCTATTGAAAATCTCAATTTGTCCACTTGTTTATGGATGATAGGCAGTGGCAATTTTATGCTTGACCACATACTTAGCCAATAAAGCATCAAGGTACTTGTTATAGAAATAAGTGCCTCCATCACTAATGATAGCCTTAGGGGTTCCAAAATGAGTGAAGATGTTTTCTTGAGGAAGTTGATCACCACTTTGGAGTCATTGGTGGGTGAGGCTACAACTTCAACCCACTTAGAGACATAATCTACTGCCACCAAAATATACTAGTTGTTGTAGTAAGAAGGGAAAGGTCCCATGTAGTCTATGCCCCAAACATCAAATAACTCTACCTCAAGAATGTTGTTAAGAGGCATTTCGTGACAGTGAGAGATATTCCCCTTTCTTTGGCATCTATCACAAGCTATGACATAAACTTAAGCATCCTTGAAAATTGTAGGCCAATAGAAACCAAATTGGAGAACCTTAGCGGCTGTTTTGCACCAAAATGGCCACCATAAGGAGATGAGTGGTAATGATGGAGAATGCTTTCCATCTCCTCCTCAAGGACACATCTTCGAATGATAGAATCTTAGCAATGTTTGAAGAGAAGTAGGTCATCCCAATAGTAGTGCTTAACAACCGAAAAGAATTTCTTCCTTTGTTGGTGACTTTGCTCAGGTGGTAGAAGGTTTGCAGTTAGATAATTTGCAATGTAGCTAAACCAATGCTACAAAGTAGTGGAAGTGGAGAACAACTGTTAATGAAGAAATGAATCATCAAAGGGGATCTCAATATCCCCTAGATTTTCTGAAGCTTCAAGTCTTAACAGATGATCCGCCATCAAATTTTTTGGGCCTTTTTTATCTCTAATTTCCAAATCAAATTCTTGTAGGAGGAGAACCCATCTAATTAATCAAGGTTTTGAATCATTCTTCTCAAGCAAGTATTTGATAGTTGAATGGTCAATGTAAACAATTACCTTTGACCTAATCAAGTAAGCTCTAAATTTGTCAAAGGAAAAGACAATCGCTAGTAACTCTTTCTCAATGGTGGCATAATTCAATTGAGTAGGATTGAGTGTGCGGCTAGCATAGTAGATGGAATGTAGTAACTTATCCCTTCTTTTACCTAGAACTGCCTCTACAACATAGTCACTGGCATCACACATAAGCTTAAGGGGTATAGACCAATCCTGTGCAATAATGATGGGTGTAGAAGTCAAATCCTCTTTCATTTTTTCAAAGGCTTGGAGACACTCCTCATTGAATTCAAAGGATACATTCTTCAAGAGGAGGTTGCAAAGAGGTTTGGTAATCTTGGAGAAATTCTTGATAAATCGCCAATAAAATCCCGCATGCCCCAAGAAACTTCTCACACCTTGAATTGAAGTAGGTGGTGGCAATTTTTCAATGGTAACAATTTTAGCCCTATCCACTTCAATCCCTTGAGCTAAAACTTTATGCCTAAGTACTATCCCTTCTTGCACCATAAAGTGGTGTTTCTCCCAATTGAGAGCCAAGTTTGTTTCTTCACATTTTTTGAGCACACAAGCAAGATTTCCTAGACATGTATAGAATGAAGATCCAAAGACGAAGAAATCATCCATAAATACCTCGATAAATCTCTCCACTATATCAAAGAAGATGGCCATCATGCATCTTTGGAATGTGGGGTTGGAGCATTGCACAAACCAAAAGGCATGCGTCGAAAAGCAAAAGTCCCATAAGGACATGTGAATGTGGTCTTCTCTTGGTCTTCAAGAGCAATAGAGATTTCATTGTACCCGGAGTATCCATCAAGAAAACGGTAGTAAGTATGCCCTGTCAATCTATTAAGCATCTAATCAATGAATGGCAAAGGGAAATAATCCTTTCTTGTGGCCTTGTTCAATTTTCTTTAGTCAATGCAAACTCTTCACCTAGTCACTGTTCTTGTAAGGATGAGCTCATTATTGTCATTCTTCACTACAGTTATACCATCATTCTTTGGAACTACTTGCACTGGACTCACCCATGCACTATCAGAGATGAGAGAGATGATATTGTCATCCAAAAGCTTCAGTACTTTGGCTCTGAAAGCTTCTTTCATATTTGGGTTTAACCAGCGTTGATGCTTAATAGAAGGTTTGAAATTTTCCTCCATCAGAATCTTATGCATGCATAAGGAAGGGTTGATCCCCTTAATATCAGAGATGATCCACCCAATGGCTACCTTATGCTTCCTCAACACCCTTAGTAACTTACCCACTTCCTCCTCTTGTAATGAAGATGAAATTATAACTGGAGGAGTAGATGAGTTACATAAGAATGCATACTTTAGATGCTCAGGTAGTGGTTTAAGCTCTAAAACATGGGGCTTCTCTACAAATGAAAAAGGTTGAGGCCCCATTTTCCAAGCTCCTCAAAAGATCTTCTAATGAACTGAGGAATAGTAGCTTCAAAGAAGTTCCCACAACTTCTGATTTCGGGATTATCTTTATGAGAAATCCCCGATAAAGATGCTTCTATTAGCTTTAGAAGGTGATCAACTCGAAATACTTCCTTAGTAAAATCATTGATCACATCAAGTCGCATACAATTGTCTACTTCATCATGTTGCTTCAAAGCCATGAAGACATCAAAAGAGACTTAATCATTGTTGACTCGAAGTATGAGTTGCCCTTTTTGCACATCAATTAAGGCATTCCCAGTGGCTAGGAAAGGCCGGCCAAGTATGATGGGAATGTCATTATTTTCCTCCATGTCAAGCACCACAAAATTTGCAGGGAAAATAAATTTATCAACCTTTATGAGCACATCCTCCATGATTCCTTAGGGTTACTTGATAGATTGATATTCTAACTGTAGAGTTATGGTGGTAGGCTTTGCTTCTCTGAATATGAGGTTTTAGTAAATAGATAAGGACATTAAGTTAACAGAAGCACCAAGATCACATAAAGCCTTACCAAAAAATGAGTCACCAATAGTGCAAGGAATTGTGAAACTCCCTGGATCTTTAAGCTTTGAGGGTAACTTCTTTTGAATGATTGTACTGCACTCTTCAGTAAGCCCCATTATTTCATAATCCTCTAGTTTTCTCTTGTTGGTGAGAACCTCCTTCTCGAATTTAACATAGCTTGGCATTTGTGCCAAGGCTTCTGCAAAAGGAATGTTTATGTGGAACTTCTTGAACAACTCAAGGAACTTGGAGAATTGTTTGTCTAGGTTTTGCTTTTGAAACCTGTGAGGTAATGGCACTTGTGGCTAGTATAGCGGAGGATTATCAAGAAAAAGTATGGATTAGGGCTTAGGTTCCATTATGGCCCATTTACGCGCTTCTTCTATAGGTACAACAACCTCTTCATTTTCTTCTTCTTCTTTTTCCACTGATGTAACCTTTCTCTTTGGCTCTTCCAACATTTTGACATTCCTCAAAGACACAGCTTGGACTTGCTCTTTAAGATTCCTCTCTGTGTTACTAGGCAATGTACCTTGGTCTCTAGAATAGAGAATGTTAGAAATTTGCCCAACCTGCGCTTTTAGGTTGTAGATAGAAGCTACTTGGTTTTGGAATAAGGTGTCTGTCCTTGTCATGAATAGAGCAAGAGCATATTCTAGCGAGACTTTGGGTGGTGGTGGTGGTTGAATTTGCATTTGAGGATGTGAAGGTTAGAATTCGAATGGCTTAACCACATTTTGAGAATTTTTCCAAGAGAAATTTAGGTGGTTTTTCCATCATGGGTTGTAGGTGTTAGAATAGGGGTTACCTTGCTTGTTGGAATTACCTACAAACTATGCTTCCTCAAGAGATTGTGGCACATTTGTATTCATCACTAGACATTATGCACTAAGATGATCGCCATGACATACTTCACATGTAACTTGAGAAGTATGAATGACATTTGTTGTCAGAGTGCCCAATTGTTTTGCAATAAAGTCCATTTAGGCATTGAGGGCTATGATGAGATCAATGACATGCATTCTATAGGCTTTCTTAGTTGGAGAGCGTTTGTGGCCATTTGATCAAGTAACCTAAATGTCTCTTAATCAATTTTTTCCATTAGTAACTCACTTGTTGTAGAATCGAGTAAAGTTCTTATGGATTCATTCAACCTATTGTAGAAGGTCTGAATTTGCATCCACTCCGATAAACCATGATGTGGGCATTTCCTCAGTAGCCCTTGAAGAGCTCCCAAGCTTCATGTAACCCCTCCATGTCTTGTTGCACAAAAATGTTAATGCCGTTGTGCATCTTGGCTGCTTTTGCACAAAAGCTTCATGAGCCTTACTTATATCAAGCTTCAAAGCCATAAAACCTTCATTCCCTGAGTGCTTATTCTTTAGAGCATGAAGAAGCTCGTAAGCTAACAACACATTATCAATAATTTAGCGATTCAATACAAAGGCACTTTGATTCACAAAAATCACAAAGGGAAGGACTATTATGAGTCTATTAGCCAACACTTTAGCAATGATCTTAATGAGCACATTACATAAACTTAAAGGATGAAAATGAGTTGTATTCTTTTGATTACTAACCTTCGGGATTTATGTGGGTAAAATTCACTTCTTCAAAGGGCATATTATTATTTAAGAAATCCAACACTAATCTTGTAATATCATTGCCTACCACATGCCAATAGTTGTGGAAGAACAAAGCAAGAAAACCATTTAGGCCTGGAGCTTTTGTTGCATCCATTTGAAACAAGCATTTCAAACCTCTATAGGGGTGAATTCAACAATCAAAAAATTATTCATATTATTTGAAACTTTAGACTCAACTACCTAAGTGATAGCTGAAAATTTTAAAAGATGAGAAGAGGAGAATAAGTCATCAAAATAATCTGTAGCTATTTTGCCCATTAGGTCATGATCTGTTTGCCACACTCCATTAGCATCTCTTAGTCTCTTCACTCTATTTTTCTTTTGTTAGCTAGATACTCTCTAGTGGAAGTATCGTGTGTTCTTGTGACCCTCATGTAACCACTGCACCCTTGATCTCTATTTCCACATTAATTCCTCCCTCTCCAAAAGTTCATTACAATGGTTCTCTAAATGTTTAATCCTTAAATATTTTTCCGCTGGGTTGTAGAGATTTCACATGTTGTAATTGTGTCTGGATCCTATGCAAGTCTCTACTTAGATGCCCGAATGAAGATCTATTTCAGGCCTACAAGTTTTCACCTAAACATTTTAATTTATGTTGGAAAGAACCTTCTTCTCCATGTTATATTACCTGAGACCAAGAAACAAAATTTAATTTCGAGATACTGTTTTGGTAACCTAGGAAACGAAAACGTTTCAGAACTTTCGTGGAAATGAAAAATTTTTGAAGAAACGTTTGAAATAGTTTTAAGCAATTTTTTTTTTTTCAATTTTAAAGGATTTTAACATAATGCTTGTTGAGATATATAAACTTAGATAACATAGTATTGAATAACTACATTTTTAACCAAATAACATTGATATAATTGATGTCCATAAATATTGACAATATTTGACATACATAAAACTTAATGCAAAATACATATTATACTCTAAGTCTTAAATTACACAATATATAATCAACAAAGAGTATTAGAAAGTTCAAATCAATTAACAGTAAAATGTCTAGGAGGTAAATAACCAAAACTTGGATATAATCTAAGAGGAAATTGATAATGTCGCTCTACATAGTCACAATAATCAATCAAAGTCATGAAAGAGTAGTAAAAATGATCATAATCCGTCTTAAAATTTTCAAAACCTTCCATGTTATAAGTTGGAGGACGTGATGATGAGTATAATGAGCCATATCTAAAAGTTGTTCCATAATTATGCACAGAGGATGATGAATCATATCTAGAACTCTAACCAAATGCTGAAGATGATGATTGATAATCAAATCTATGAGACTCATAATTAGAAATCAATTGTTCAACATCTTGCATTTCAACATCATCATTATCTGGTCTATTATAGTCGAAAGGCCTATAAACATGATCAGTATCTTCATTGTAATATTGAAATCATTGTTTTGATGTAAGAATCATACTTGATGAGCTATGACTTCTTTCATCACCCTTATCAGTACTAGTGACATTTTCACTACTTACTTTACCACTATCACTTGTATCTATATGATTTTAACACATCATCTGATTCTTTGTCAACATTAGTAGTAGGTGAAAATCCATGATGTGTTGATCCTCTCATCAAATTTTCAAACTCTTTATCAGTAGTTTGTGAATCTGAGTAGTTATTAGCAAATGTAGCCAAATAAATATTTGATCTAATATTTTTAGTATCTTCATCCAATTCATCTAATAGTGCATCACCAAGATAAGCTATCCATTCTAAAAGACCATCTTCTTCTTAAAAAATTATGGTAAAATATATTGCTCTAAAGTTAACATCTTTTCGATTATACTCTTTTATAATATACTTCAATTTCAATCGTATATTATATTATACAAAAATAAATTTATCTAGTTTATCATAATTCAAATGAATGTACATTTTTGTGTGAACAAGTGCAAATGTGGTCCAATTTCTTTTTCACCCACTAGATGAAGTTGTTTGTGACAATATTCTTATTACAATTTTTCTCAAATTTGGAGTATCAGTGCCATGCATAGGTCATCATTCAACTGCAAATTAAAATTGGTGTACATTAGTTGATAATATATTGAAGTTTTTCCATATACACATAGCATTTTTTTTTATTGATATAATAAGTCAAACCTGGATCTGTTTTATATCTTCATTTAATAGTTAATTTATTGAAAAATCCATACATGACAAAGAAAAAATGATAAAGATAAATCCATAGATGTTCTTATCACGAACGACAAAGATAAAGAAAAAATGATAAATACCTCATTTAGTGCATAAGAAGCTTTGCTTTAGCTTGACTCTAATCTAGAAATCAGATGCTTAAGAGCTTTCAACAAATCTTCTCGAGCACCAAGGTTTTCAGAGTATTGATATGACAGATTCAAGTAATATGCTTTTTTTTTTTTCATGTATAAATCAAGAATAAAATGTTAATTAGTATAGTCAAAAATGAAATGAATAGGAATGTATTACCAAAATAACATAAACAAAATGTATAGTCAAAGATTTAATAACGCCATATGAATATCACTGATTATTTGTTTATGCCAACGATAGTCAACGATAGTGGTACTTATAACTCTATATCCAATTCAGAGTAAAGAAGACAATTTCAAAGAATTTTAACAAAAGGGGTGGGGAAAGTGGAAGAAGACACAAATATGGGCATTTATGACTTACTGAATGGTATGCATATGGCTACTTCCCTTGAAGCTCAAAGTGTTTTGCGATGATGCAGAACTCAATTGGTCCCCATTCCTCTTCTTCAAAGCAATTTCCAAGTGCAGCTTTGTATAACTGAAAAAAAAAAAAAACACAAAAANAAAAAAAAAAAAAAAAAAAAAAAAAAACAGATTCAAGATACCATGATCATACTTAACACAAGAATAAAGACTAAAATAATATCAAAAAAAGATATGCACTTCCAAAGTTATAACAGGACAAAGACCTTGACAATATTTGTTAGAAGCTCAGTTTCAGCCGGGTAAGATGCATAGAATTGGTCAACTCTGAAATATCCAGCCCTGGTTCTGCAAAACCAAAAACCACTACAAGAAAATTCTTAGATTTCAACGAAATTTTTCTGTTAGAATTTTGAATTCTAACAAAATTTGGATTGTTGGAGAAGTGGCAGTTAAAATTGCAAAATTTCAATGGAACAGTAATTCTAACAAAATTTTACCATTGAAATTCATTTTTGAAAAAAAAGTTCCAACGAAAAATTCCAATGGAAAATTCCGTTGAAAATTTTATTATATTTTAAAAAAATAAAAATTTTTATTTTTTATTTTTTGAAATTCCATCGAAATAGAATTTTTGTTGAAATTTTCTTAAGTTTTTTTTTTTTTTTTTTTTTTAAATTCCTAAATAATACATAGTTCTTTGTTTCTTTCTCTTATATACCAAAAGAAAACATTACCGAAAGAAGTACATTTAAATGAAAATCCTTTAGATCATATACAAGTAAAATGTAAATAAAGATATATTTGAAGTGAATAAATTTACTATTGATGAAGATATTTGATGAGTTACATTACAAAGAATTAATTGAATAAAAAGAATCAACAACCCACAACAAAATGTCTGCACTTGCACTGCAGAGTAATGATATTTACAATTTTTTTGCCACAACATTGTACAAATTGAACTGTGTAGCAAAATATGAATTCAACTTGTTTCACTTGCATTATGAATGTTAGCTGCTATCAAAGAGAGAGACCTTTCTTTTCGTTTTGTTGGTTCAAGAACTGAAGGCTGAGTGTCGGGTTCTGGAATTGAAGCCACATTTTCAGCTGCTGGAATAGAAGGCACAACATTAGGTGCCTTGCCATTTTCTTTCTCTCTTCCATTGGGGAGAAGTTTCTGAGTTAGATCTTGCCAACCGCGCTCTGGCCTATAGATTACCAAAATAGTGTAGAAATCAGCAAAAATGAAGGAAAAAATCACAGAAGAGAGAAAAAGAAAGGACGCAAAATGGACAGCAACCATCATATTTGGAACCAAGAAAAAGAGAACATGTAGACTTGGTATGTAAATTTTCTCACATGGTTCAGGTAGAGAGCAAACAAATGTTCTTGAGCTATATAATTTTTACTTTTACTTATCAACAGTTAAATAACTCATGTAGATTTGCACAGGAAAATATAGGCCACATGTTAGCAGTTGATAAGCTTATAATTATTTGAACAAATGTTCTTGAGCTAAAACAAGATAAATCCTCTAAAACATGCTGTTAAAAGTTTCATATTGAGTCATCTGCTCTCATTTTATAACAGTTGATCAATTCTCTAAATCCAAGTCTGTATCTTAATTTACTTCTATGTTGATGAACCATAATACTTTGATTCATACAATCTAAAAATTAAGTGAGAGTTGTTAAACTTAAGAAGCGAACAAAAAGTAGAAGATGGAGAACCTGCATGAAGCTGTAGTGTTCTCTTCCAATTGATTCATTTTCAGCAATAGCAAAGTATGCCAGTAATGGATAGTGGCCAATATATGATGCATAAACCAAGTCCAAGTAAAATCACAGCACAAACCGTAGTACTTCTGGATTCGGGTGCAAAATCAAATAAAATAAAGCAAAACCAAATGTGGAGCTACTCTAATATTGCCCCAGTCAAATGTAGAACCAGTCAAGCACACACTGAAATAATTAAAGTGAGCAATTACTTTGAGGTTTTTCAATGACATATTGGAGGATATGTTATCTCTGCTTTTGTACATTCTCCTTCCTTTACCGTTAATGAATTTCTTCTTCTTATATATATGCGTGTGTGTATATATAATAACATAATAACATACCAGACCTCCACAGGTCTACTTGCATTATTAATACAATAACAAGGAGAAGACATGGGAAAGCAAAAAATAAGTATCACAGCACATGAAGATCAAGGAATATTGTTGAAACATGTTGGTCATGACTAAGAGACCTTTAACTAAACCGACCAAAGAGAAGGTAAATCTTATATGATAAAATGTTTTTCTCTAACTATATATCAACACTCAGCAGGAGTAAGCTTTTCTTGATGCTAAGAGATAAGTAATTTCGTTACAGCAGTAACATGAAGCATATTGGAGGGACCTCTCCCCTCATTATCATCCATGGTCTACCATAAAACTTTGGTTTCATGAGAGGCACAACTTCCCCAGGGTGTTCTTCCCAATACTTTTCCTGTGAAATTGTAACATACATTTTCTTAAATTAGTTCTTTGACAATTGGTTCTACCAAAACTTTAAACTAAGTTTCCATGATATTCTAATATGAAGTAAACCATATGCACAAGTGAATACCAACATGCTCTAATAAAAATTCAGCAATCATTACTGCAATTTTGTTACCCAATGGTTTAGTGCAATTATTTAGCTTGCTCTGTGAAGCACTTACCAAAGGAAAAAAAAA